>KK118480.1:168880-189289 GCA_000611955.2 Stegodyphus mimosarum
AAGAGTGTAAATATTTAAAATATATAATTACTTTATATTTAAACGAAAGAAAACAAAAATAGTTAAGGGAATTATAATACTGCCTTTTTGTACCGATGGTATAACTCAGGTCAGAGATCAGCTTCACAACTAAGTGGGTGTTTATATTAACGTAGTCTGAAGAGAAGTGCATACATTTTGAAGTAGCTTAGTATGTGGAGACATTAGGTATTTTTTGAAAAAGCAGGAGAGATCAAAAACTGAGCAATGCCCCCGCCGAGACTCGAACCACGGACCTCTCGAATCCGCGTCGAGCCTGCTGACCACTACATCACGACAATTACATCATGGTAAGAAGCCAGGAGAAATATTTTATGTACTCCTCTTTTAAAGGGCGACTGGGGAGTAGGGGACCAAATCGCCAAATCCTGGTTGTGGAGAATCATCATCTACCACCGTTTTTTTAGTTCAAGCGCCACTGTAGAAACATTAGGATATTTAGAAGTAGAAGAGATGAAAAATGAGCAATGCCCTCGCCGGGAATCGAAGCACGGACCCCTTGAATACGCGCCGAGTGTGGTGAGCATTACACTACGAATGCATGCTAAGGAGGTGGGAGAAATACCTTACAAGTTTTGTTTTAGACATATAATTAATTATTCTTTTGAAAAGGGCATTTTAGTACAACGTTTAGTTTTATGGAATAATGAAGTTGACAGAAATAATAATTACTTTTCGGAAATTAAGTAGTGTATTAGGGAGACTTAGCACCACACCACGTTTCGTGAAAAGTACCGAATTTCTAACTTTTTGATAATTATATATTTTAATATCTTTTCTTCATTGAAAAGAAATGTTGCAAAAATTTGACGATAATAAATTGCATAATAAATTGCCTCAATGTTCATTTTTTTTTACTTCTTAAATGCTTCATTTATTTATATTAATATTATATTTCATCAGTGTAAAAAGAGAGAAACGTAATAATTGTGACCGTAACTATAAGCATAGTCTGTTTGATTTTGAAAATGTGAGTGAAGTTGTCAGGACTGAGTGTTCGGTGCATATTCTTGGCAAACATCTTCGTGAAACACTTTACACGATACTGATCTTGAACACGGAGCTGAATGCAGCTATGTTCTGTGGTAGAATATTGTGATTAAGTGGTAGAAGAACTTCACTTTAAAGGGATTTAAAATCCTCTTTTATTAAACCACAATTATTTACAACCACTTCCCAACTCGGGAGGGATACAGAAAATAAAGACCGCACTTGGGTCTAAAATGAATAATCAAATTAATTTAAACTAAAGCTAAATAGAAATTAAATCGTCGTTGCTCACAGAGCTATGAACGCGAGGTTGGCCTCTAAACTAAATGGTGCGTAGCAAGATTTAACTAATACTGACGTACTTGGAATTACTTCAATAAGTAATCACGTACAGCGCTACGGCTTAGAATTTAAATACTAGCTAATCAGACGAACGTCGAATAGAGTAACAGTGGTCTGAGACTAAAAGCTCTCTCACACTGAAAGGTTTCTACCTTTCGTTTAAATACTACTTGGCTCCACTTCAAATTAGCATAAAGCTGAAACGCGCGCTTATTCTAACGGGAAGTTGAAATAAGAACAGATAGAAAGAGTCAATTTAAAATAAAACTTTGTTAGTTTAACTAAAACCTTACAAAGTCTGAATTAAATATGTTTTTGAAGTTTTCACTTCTGAATTTGCAGTCTATTTTGTTTTACTTTGGACTGAACAAGTAATTATTTGTGTATTATCAATCAGGTTTGATATTTCTTGTGATATACAAAATTGCCTGCGAATAAAAAACCGTGGCGTAAATATAAATGAACGGTTTCTGATTGTGACATTGCTGAATATTGCGCTGATCCTTGATTGATTTAAATATTTTTAAATTAAATAAAAAAACAACTTATAGATGAAAACAAATTGACAGAAAAAGAGAAAAAATCGTAAATGTTGTTGAGCAATTTTGAATGTGAAATTCCTCATTTGTTAAAATTTTAAATTATACTTTTCTAAAAAAATTAATTATACAGCAAGTTAATATGATAGTGCTAATTATAAATGTTTAGTACAAATATTATATTGATTTATGCATCAAAAATATTTCCAGTATTTTTGCAAAAGAAAAATAGATTAAAAAATAGTCTTTATATTTTTGTGATGTTTCTTGCAATATTTATGTTTAGATAAGGTTTTAAATAAAAGTTATAACTTTTGCTAAAACATTTATTCATTGAATGATAATAGATTTAATTTGAGACATATAGCATTTTAAAATTTAAAAAACTGTGTTAAACAAATGAAAATGTTGAATAACATTTTAAAAATTTACATTGTTTAAACTGCATTTTCTCTATTTGCATTCTTTCGGTAATTCCTTTCATTTAAATTATAGAACTTAAACATGTAGCAAGTCTTTATTTTTCTTACGTTATGTTTATTATTATGTACTCAATAGAATCGAGGACAGATTTTGCCATGTAATGGAAAGACAATCTATTGGAAAGGAAAATGCAGCTGCAGTTATTTTTCTTTCAATCTTAATTCAATCTTAAAATCATTTTATCTAATAATAATATTTAACAATATTCGTAAAAGATAAGCGAAGAGTTATTTAAACAAAATAATCACTCAAGAAATAAGCGAGTTTCCTTAAAGTATGCAAGAGTGATTCAATCTACACTCACGTTTGTGAAAATTGCAACACCATGAAGGACTTACGCGAGTGAGCTGAAATTTTCAGGAAATGCAAAGTAGCGCATGATATGCAAATGATTAGAATTGCAAATCCGTAGCGCATGCGTATGCTGAGCAGCGCCCTCTGAACGGCTGATGGATCCGAATAAATAGACGGCTGTAGCGAGGCGTGTATGGTTATCGGTGGTTATCTGCTAGTGGTAAACGTTAACTCAATCTGTACTTATGCCTCGTCGACGAAAGAGAGCGAGATTTGAACAACTTACAGAGTTTGAACGAGGGAGAATCATCGGCCTTCGTGAAGCTGGATTGTCGTATCGTGCAGTAGCCTCTCGTGTGCAGCGTAACAGCAGCACAGTGATGCGCGTTTGGAAGCAGTGGACGGACGAGTGTCGGACAACTCGGAAATCCGGGAGTGGACCCCGAAATGTGACGTCAGCTCGCGATGATAGACACCTGGTCCGCATGGCGCGGACGGACCGTACAGCTTCCTCTAGACAATTGGCAGCACTGTGGTCAATAGCTACAGGTGTTTCATTGTGTGCTTCATCAATTCGTAGACGTCTGCTGCAGTGTGGACTGCGCGCACGGACTCCTTTATACAGGATCCCCCTAACGCACGACCATCGCCGCCTGCGGCTACAATGGGCCAATCAGCATAGAGACTGGCGTGCTGATTGGCAGCATGTCGTGTTTTCTGACGAATCCCGCTTTAATTTGTGGTACCATGATGGCCGCATTCGTGTCAGACGCTATGCCGGTGAACGCCACCTTCCGGAGTGCATTATCGAACGCCACAGTGGACGAACACCCGGAGTTATGGTCTGGGGCGCCATAGCATATCATAGACGATCTCAATTGCTACGAATTGTGGGCAATCTGAACAGCAACCGGTATATCCGTGAAGTTCTACAGCCCGAAGCTGTTCCCTTCCTTCAAAGCTTGCCAGGCGCTGTATTTCAACAGGACAATGCCCGCCCTCATACTGCTCGGATTGTTAAATCCTTCTTTGCAGCGCAGCAGGTACAGCTTCTTCCTTGGCCTGCGTGTTCCCCGGATATGTCGCCAATTGAACATGTGTGGGATGTCATTGGTCGGCGTCTTGCTCGTGATCCTCGTCCTGTTGCGTCTGCAGACGAACTTTGGGTACGCGTACAAACGATATGGAATGCTCTTCCTCAGTCAGACATTCAAACTTTGTTTGACTCCATGCCACGTCGTGTAGCAGCACTTATTGCGGCGCGTGGTGGCCACACAAAATACTGATTCTGATCTCTTGTTCTTGTTTGTTTGCTTTGAACATTTAATCATTTATTTGTACCACTACCACTCAACTGTGTATTAAATTGCATTCAATTATGACGATTCCTTCTTGGTGTTGCAATTTTCACAAACGTGAGTGTATTAATTCGAGCTACACTCATGTCCATAAATTAAGCATAATGCAAAATCAGGCAAAGGAAGAGTTAGAAGCAAAACAAATTTGATTTATTTGTAAAGCTTATTTATTAAACAAAAGGTAAAGAGCAAAAAAAGATGCCGTACGTTTGATATTATTAAAACAATTAGCGATTTTTTCTCCCTGAAGCAAATTACAAAAAAAAAACTATTTACAAAAAACCAATATTACATGGTTGATATGATTATTAATACATTGTATGTCTCCCAGACGATGCAATACAGTTCGTACAACTCCTAGGCGTGCTGAGTATCAAATTATCGATCTGATCTTGGGGGATATTACACCACTCAAAAAGCAATGCTCTCCGAAATTCCGGTAGACATGCAGGTGTAGGTTGACGGGCTGCAACTCGTCGGCCAAGCATGTCCCACACGTGCTCTACTGGATTCAAGTCGGTGAGAATGCTGGACAGTCCATACGGGTGATATCTTTCGATTGAAGGCTTTCGCTTATGATGTTTGCACGGTGAGGACGGGCGTTGTCATCCATAAACACAAATTGTGTGCCCATGGCGCCCCGAAACAAACGTCCATGTTGTTCCAGAATGACGTCCCGATAGATTTGGCTTGTCATGGTTCCAATTCGGACATGCAGGTCAGTTCTGGAACCCAGAATAATTCCACCCCAAACGAGCACTCCTGCACCACCGTAACGGTGTCGTTCAATGATGTTTTCTTGGTGGTAACGAGTATCTGGAGGTCTCCATATGAAAGTCCGGCGAGAATCAGACTGCAAGCTAAACCTGGACTCGTCGGAAAACATGACACAAGCCCACTGTTGCGGTATCCACAATGCATGCTCTCTACTCCAGGCTAACCGCAGGCGAGAGTGAGTTGCAGTAAGTGGAACGCACATGACAGGTCTACGAGCATATAACCCAATCTGCCCTGAGCGTCTGTACACGGTCTGCCTTGAAATTGTCGTACCAGTGGCTGAAGAGAGCTGACGAGACAGGTCTGAGGCTGTACTCCGCCTGTTTCTTTTGGCAGTAACTGTCAAATACCGGTCCTCATTCGGCGTTGTAACTCTGGGGCGACTCGTGCTGTAACGTCTACTCACATTACCATTATCTTGGAATCGTTCCCAAAGCCTGGACCCTCTGCGCAATTCCAAGTTCGTCTGATACTTTCAGTTGGGTACGCCACATTCCAGACAGCCGATCATTCTACCACGTAAAAAGTCATCCAAATGCGTCCTTTGTGTTATAACTATTCGGTTATTGCACTGAAATGCTTATAAAGCGCCTGCGAACAATTTTATTTCTTCGCCTGTATTCCTTATATATCACTCTCTTACAATCTCGTCATTGTGACGTACCATCGGTGTCATCTGGTTACTTTCTGAAATTTGATATGATTTTTGAAGATGTGTGTAATGATTTTACATGTGATATATTTATTTTAGAGTTCAATTTCCGCATGACTCCGAATTATCATTAATTTATGGACATGAGTGTAAATATGTAAGAGGAAATTCTAATATAAAACACCGAAATTCGTCACGTATGTTATTGAAATTCGTGAGAACATACAAAGACTAAACTTTTACTTTGGGAGCCGACTGAAGCAGAATCATTACAACTGCAGGGATTTCCTCCAGTTTGGTCCACCAGTAGCCGAGCTGCTAAAACCGTTGAAATTGGACGCTGGGAGTTCGATCCGTGTTCTAATCGCGACGAACTGGCTGGCTGCATTAGCACTTTTGTGGTAACGTAACTCACACTTAATGTAAATATGAGCCCGATAGCCTTAGAAAATCCTCCAAGACGACATTTTCCTCTTAGGTAAATTTTCCGAGTGTGACTTGTCGTAATATAAAAAATCCTAATCTCTCCATCAATGCTGTATCTGTTAAAGATTTCTCTACTTTCAAGCTATACGAAATGAAAAGTACGCTTCATAGTCTGGAGCTCCATAGCTCAGAAATTATAAAGAAATATAGTAGTACAAAGAAATACTCACTCATTTCCACATTCATTCAGTAAAAGAGCTTTATAATGATCATTAAAGGCAACAAATTATCCAAGCAGAAATTATTTGCAGTTTGATGCAAACCTCTATAACTCATAAGCAGAGAATTATTTCTTTATGGATGAAGAGAATTTAGATTTTCATCCTTGTTAAAACTCAGACCCTTAACATATAGAAACGTATTTTTAAATAAACATTTAGAAGCTACGAAAAAATATATTATATTTACGTCATGAAATACGTAGATTTTGCTGCTATTTTACGATTTAATCCCTTAATATTAACAGTTTAATTAATCAAACAAATCATAAATCTATTTTTAAAATTCTACAAGTAAAAAGAAATACATAAACTTATTAGGAATTTAACCTTTCGCTTCTAAACAACAAATGCCTTCGTTAGTCTATTATGTTATGAAATGTTTATTTAATCAGTAAAAAAGCTGTGTAGCATATAATTTAATAATCATTAACCGTTTGATAGCTTATTGATGAACTGATCATTATGACGGTCATTGCACTAAATACTTTCCAGTTTTCAAAGTTGATGCAACGTTTAACTGTAAAATGACTGATTAATTTCTTTCTTCTAATGACACCCCCTCCGCCAAGTGGTATAGGTTGCTTTTGGGTTATTCGCTTATAAAGGGTGTAGCCAGAAAACGATTTCGAGAAAAGTAGCATTCAGCATAAAAGCATTGCGTTTCTCAGTAACTTTTGCATGAAAAATGACTGCAAAGACATCGGTACTTTTTATCTTAATGTCTATTATTTTGACTACGCCCCTGATAGTAAGAAGCAATCACAATTCTGTAAAAAATAACCACTAATGTACATACGATATTTATCTTAGAGAATCAATCTCGATCGTCTGACAGCTTGATTCATTTTCCATTTTATCATAATTTCAGATGCGCAAAAGACGTTCGAAATTGGGTAAAAGAAAAAGTATCATGGAATTATTTAAACTATCTCGAAAATTTCAATTTAAAAGACCGAATAGACAATCATGAATGTTGACATGACTTTATAAGGATTTATTTAATTTTACTAACCACTTATTTTATGTTAATTAGCTTTAGAGTCTTTCTCTCTTTCCGTTTCCTCCCAGAATGCTAATTTCCGTTTCACGCGTATTCAAATGAGATAGAAAAACGTTTTGTTAAAGGAGGGTTTTAGATTGTACAGCCAGAGCATTTTCCAACTGCTGAAGGCCACGTTACTATCTGAATCTCTTGATAGCAGTTTTTCTGCGCTATTCTCGCCATTAGACTTGTCACTCCGATATTAGGTCAGTGCCAACTTGCGCGCATTCTGTCTGTGTAGCCGCTGGGCTAGTTTATGATTTGCGTAGATAAGTAAATTCTTTACTTCTGAGTTACGCCATAAATGCTGGCTGGTTTTGTAAGCACTAGCTGTGCCTTCAGTTAATTTACCTGAGGTAAATAAAAGGGTCTTTTACACCTTTTCCATGTCTCTGTTATAGTTTCCAAGATCTAGAGATAATTCTCTTACATCTTCTAGAAACTCTGTTTTAGTTTATGTTATCAAAGACTGGGAAAAATAAGAAAAAAAATATATGAAAGCTTTCAGATTTTAAATTACGTCCAAAGGGGCGTTTTTTAACTTTTTGTGTGTTACCTTTATTCATTAAATATCACGTTATTCGCACTTAAACCCTAAATTTTAATTCAACAGCAATTTCGCAAAATAATTTTAAAATGAGCATATCTTTAGAATTTCTGATACACAGTCTCGCGCGCTGGAGATAAAAATGGTTTTTCTTCGTACAGTGTTGCCATTCCTAGCTTTGAAATCTTTGAGTGCGTTAATCAAAAATAATTTAGTGTCTGACAAAATATGAAATATATCAGGGGTAACGAACTTTTTTGTATATAAGATCTGCTTTTTATCTTAAAAGTGTGCCGCGATCGACTTGTTGTCATAGGTGTAATTTAAGGGAGGAGAAGGATGTAAAATAGATAGAATGTTTATACACTGTGTTTCAGTATAAAGTGCATTCCAGCGAGGTATGGGTAGATAAGTAAAATACATGTTCAAAATTATTTTTTTATTTTTAAATGACTTTTTAACTTTTCGAGATGTAGGTTCATGAAGAAAATATATTTCCAGACCCAACGTTTAATAACAAAATTCCATACATGTGGTACCTAAAAAATTCGATTTTCCTACACTTTTTCAAGATAGATTTTTAATAACTTAAAGTGCAATTTTATTTTTTCATCTACTGCCATGTATAAGTTGTTGTACTATTTGTTCGTTGATATTAAAAAGTTGTTATAAAATGCACAGTATGACTGATAATTCGATTTCATTATTTCACTTTCATATTTTTTGGAGGGCCAGTAGAATTTATCATAAAAGAATAACATGGGTTACCTTTTGCTAATCTATCAATAGCTCGCTAAGCGTACCGCGTACTGAAATGTACATCTAAGGTTTATCTTACTTGCTTAAAAAACAACAACAATAATTATTTAAAGTTCCCAAAAACTTATGTGAAAGCAAAAAAAGAACACGAATAATTATTAACAATATTTATTAATTCAAAGTAGCTACAGATAAAGACAGATTTTGAATGTACTTTGTTGTTTTAACATCAATGGAAAGACTGAGTTTTCATGTCTTTAGCCAAGGAATCATGATTAGGTGTACATCCTTGCAAAGATAATAATAATGAGTCTTCAGTATGAGAATAGGTCTGGACAGAACGTTTTTTGGTTTTCGTTAGTTTCAAGTATGAAAATGCCGATTCGCATAGGTATTTAGATCCGAAACAAGAATAGATATATCGCTACATTTGGTGATACTGGGATATTTTTCTCAGTTGATATATTTCCAAAAATTTTCTTCAAATTTTCTTGCTTGTAAGATTAAGCCAGTTTGTAAAATTATAATTTCGTTTCCTAATGCCTTTTGATCCACATAAAATATGGAATGCCTTAATCTTTTTTAAAAGAAAAATATATGACTTCCACAATTTCTTTAATTTTTTCAGTATCCTGGAATCTTATTTCAAAACCTTCAACTACTTTTTGGATTTCCTCGGCATATTTGTCAATCTTATAATTAATAATTTTATGTTTTTGTAAGTTATCCGCCATATTTGGAAAATGATTCAGATTATTTTGTTGCAGATCTTCTATTAGCAAGATAGATATTGTTTTTATATGCTTCTATGCAGCTGATCATATTAATTACTGTTTTATTTTTACCTTGTAATTCTAAATGACTTTGTAGAGTCATTAGGCTTTATTTGGAAACAGCAGTATTGAAAAATGAGCAACGCCTTCGCCGGGAATCGAACCACGGACCTCTCGGTTCAGCGTCGAGCGTGCTGACCACTATACCACACGAAGGCATGCGAAGAAGGCGGGAGAAATACCTTATATACTCCCCCTTTTAAAGAACGACTGGGGTTTTGGGGACCCAATGGCCAAATCCCGGTGGTGGAGAATCATCATCCCCCCACCATTTTAGTTCGGGAGCCAGTTGTAGAGTCATTATATTATTTCGGAAGCAGGAGTGATGTTAAAAGATCAACGCCTTCGCCAGAAATGGAACCAAGGACCTCTCGGTTACGCGTCGAGCGTGCTGACCACTACACCATGAAGGCATGCGAAGAAAGTGGGAGAAATACCTTAAAACTGAATATTGAATTAAAATCAGTAAGAAATGCTAAGTCATTAAGCCAGGATTCATTATTTACATTTTCACAGTTTCCATCTTTTTCGTGAAGAAAATCTATAATTTCCGGCAATAAATCACGAAATCGCTGCAACAATTTACCTCTGCTTAGCCATCTGACATTCGGTATGTAGTAATAATTCAGGTTGGCCTTCGTCGAGCTACAGTTGGAAGAGACGCCGTTTGAGTCAACTGCCTCGAATTGAATTAATAATTTTAAATCTATGTCCTTTACCTCTTTTCTGTTTAGTTTCTTGCTAGCTGACATTTGCTGGTGAATTATGCAGAGATAGCTTGAAAAGGTAGGGAATTCATCTTCTTTTTGACATAGGGCTTTAAATCCATTTTTGCTACCTATCAATGCAGCTGCACCATCCGTTGCTATTGAGACTAATTTAAAAAGTGGTAGTTTCAAATCACTGAGCAAGTTTTTAAAGGTTTTGAATATGTCTACAACTCTAGTCCTTTCATGCAAAGAAATCGTACCCAACAATTCTTCTTTAGATGTAAAATCCTTAAAAAACATGCGAACGAAAACACGTAATTCTGCTGTATCATTCTTATCTGTCGATTCATCACACTAAAGGGAAAAACAAGAACATCTATTAATATCATTATATAACTGCTGTTTTACATTCCTACTCATCCTTTCAATTCGTTCGTACTCATCCCTTCAATCCTTTCAATTCGTGTTTCGAGACAATTGTAGATCTTGAACTGCAGCACTAATTCACTCGTTCTTAAAATCGTTAAAAAGTGAATCTGACATTTCAAAAATATTTCCTTTATAAATTCATCGTCGGCTTACATTTTTTTTTGCTAAGAGATACCTTACTTTGAATGATGCAGTCACAAGCAGTAGTTGCCGCTTGTGACTTCAACCTTGGCTTTTGAAAAACGCTTTCTTGATTTGTTAATTGAGTTTTAAGATCCCTAACTTTGGTGGATAATCTGTTTGATACTTGTTATGTAAAGCTAAAAATGTGTCTCCAGATTACTCTAAGATATATTCAACTGAGGCTGAGGTAAGGCATATTAAACAACAACATTTATCATTCAACATTATAAAAAATAATCGAGTTCCCATTCTTCATTGAGGTGATACATTTTCGATTTCTTCGGTTTACTACTCATGTTCATGAGTATACTAGAATGCAAAAAAATATGACAACTTAAAGAATTAATATTCAATTAAATATTTTTCTAGAAAATTCCAAAATGAACTGCGGCTATTATCTCCGTTGCATTGAGAGAAATGATAACAATACTGCATACTACGATCGTACACAGTAATGCAAGTGTATTAACATCTAATAAATATATATTCAAATTTACAAGAAGTAAAGTTACAATATATTTATTACGGTTTAAATACTGAAATCTTAATATAAATAGAATTAGTGTTATTCCTAATATATTTGTAATACTGTCCTTTATTTTTCTCTCAGTGTAGTAACCGAAGTTTAGAGATCTGCTGCCGAGAATGCTTAGTTGTCAAGTAAACAGATATGTAAGGAAACCAATTTGATTTAAAACAAAGAAAAGGTACTTACATTTTAAACAGGAGAAAAATTGAAACCCAAAGTGGTCACTGAGGATAAATAATATTGATTAATAATAATACTGTTAATACAAAAGAAACTAAACTACCGTATGACACTACCAAATATTCAAGCTAACTAACTATATTCTTCGATGAGTCGAGCCCCTAACATTAGCGTTCACGTATTGCGTTTGGTTACAAGTGTAAAACATAAGTCAAAATGTGTTATGCTGGATGGGCGGAGATCACAGTGTCAAGCTGTCCGAATTCTAGGAATTTATGACCTCGGTAAATTCCCTGAATGCGTTAACCTTTTTAAGATGGGGCGCTGGCAGCTGCAAGAGGCTTAAAAGTACGGGAATCTTGAACCTAATGCATTCTCCCCTTTAAGAAATCACTCCCTTCTTGCAACTAAGATCCTTGTGTGTTGTTTAATGGATTCTCATTGGGGTGAATTTCTTACACAAAAAGAAGGGAAATGCAGTGAATAGTGACTAGGCTTTTAGATGCTTTTCCTCAATGAGGGAAAATTTATATAATACAAAGAAATACAAAGGCCTTTGGAAGAGATGAGTGGTTAAGACTCCAGGGATGTCAACTTTAACATTTGATTCCAATCCATTGTACACGGAATTCGACTCCAGTCATTGCAAACGATCGACGATCAACCAAAATTAATCGACTTGTTGGTCACCCTGAAATGTATAAAAAAGCAAATTCCAAATTGAAAAGAATCACCTCAGATAAAAAGGAAGGAAATCAACTCAAATCCAAAAACCAAATTTGCAGTCCTTCCGGGCTAACGCCCTTTGAGCTAAGAAACCTGCTGGAAAAATGAGAATTTATTTTAAATTTAGCAAGGAAGTTAAGCATTTGCTTTTAATGGTTACAGCATGGTGCATTTGTAGCTGCCAATCCTTTCCATTTGGTTGTTATGTTAACTTATCGGATGTAAGCTGAGTAGTAACAGCAATATTTTGAACTGTTTTTGTTGGGGGTGGCATAAAATAAAAACCAGCTATAGTTTCTTGAGCTATGGCAAAGCACGGAAGGACTGTACAGCTAAGGGATGGATGACTGTGTGGAGGACATACTGACATAAACAGGCTTGTATTCAGATTGCACATGAAATAAAACCACACACACACCCGTGTCCGTTCGACAGGAGTCTAATCCGGATCAAATTATTAGCGTTTCACGGCTTTATTTCTATCGCCGTTTATATGCTCCGGAAACATAGATGAAAAATATTTTTTATGAACAAGGCAATAAAAGAGTTCAGAAGTAAACATCAAACATAAATGATTTAGTTTCAATGCTATGTTTAACTTGTTTCTCCTTACCTCCGGATGTTAATCTTACAGATAATTTATAGATTGTAATAGCATAAGAAATGTATTTTAGACAGCAGCATATTCTATGAGGAATTTGATTTTTTTCTGTTTTAGAGAAGTAAGCAAAAGGTCAAAATAATATCTTCTAAATACAATTGTGAATGCATTTTAAAATATCCATCAAATATTAGGAGTAAAATTTCTTCAAATTCTAAACATAAAACAATTATTGTTAATTAAATTCGTACACTTTCGTTCATTATTTAAGTACATCGCTTTACATAAATAACACTGCTTTTATAAGTATTTTATGATTTTTATTTTTGCCCTGATTCATAAAAATGCGTAACATTATTATTTATAACAAAAAATTGAAGCGGGAATGTATAAAAATAGTTAACAAACTAAAATTGTAATATCTTTGTTTCAAGAATGTTTTTTGCTTGTGAACATTATGCTGTTGTGAAACATTACTTATTCTTAACTTTATTCCTGTCGAAATACAAAATTTACATTAAAATGAATTAAGAGAAAAGATCCTTGCGTAAAGGAAGGAAGTTTTTGCAATGGATACCTAGAACTTCCAGAAACTCAGAAAAGCTTTTAGCAACTTTGAAAAAAATCTTACCTTGGAAGTTATGCATTATAAAAATGGGTATTTTCAAACTGTGAATCTCTTTCTCAATCTCACGAAAGTTTTTTCATTATTTTATGAATCTAGTCCTCTTCTTTCGTATTTAAAATCTAGTTAGATATTTCTAACAAAATAAGACTGGAAAGAAAACGCGAAAATTAATTAGACTCGAAGTGAAATAAGGAAAGCTAGTTTTACTTCAAAAAAATAAACAGTCCTACATTTTAAAAATATTTAATTATCTCTGCCAAAAGATCAAGCGTTTTCTTTTAGCAATCAGTAAAACGTTACCTGTTTCTCACATTGTTATTGTATCATTTTAATGATCTCATTCCTTTGGTTAAAAATACTTACGCAGCAATTGGTAATTTCGTTCCCGTGTAAAGTATCCAATCATTATGTTTTTAATACTACTTTAATTCTGAACGAATGCGATTATAATTAAAATAAGATGTGAGTTTAGTTATGTTGGTACAAAAATATTTCAAATTAGGAAAATCAGACTTAATCATTTTCACGACTTATCATTTTCATTATAACTACATGATAATTTTAACTGTATTTGTCTTTTTATAATTTTTTCTTCGAACTAATTCATTTTTTATCGTTCACATACCTTATTCCTATATACATAAACAGTTCGTACAATTTATTGATTACATGTTGTGATTGTTTTGTTATCACAGCCAGCATTCATTATTTATAAAGTACTCATAAAACAAATGAAATAATTATCATATCATGGGTTGAAAGGAAAATGAGATTCTGAGAGCATTTTATGTTCGTTTTCTTAAATATTCTAATAACCGCATAACGTAAAAACATAAAGTTGATAATGTGTACTTTCTTGTAATTCTTCACTTCATAATCTTCTACAGGGCAAGGATACTGTAGTTATCACAGTCTCTGCAAGCATCAAACATTCTGGCTGATTTGCAGCTGAACTAACCATACACATACACTTCCTCTGCTGTTAGTATTTTCTCATAGGAAATGTGTTTACCTATCTTAGAAGTATTGCAATGCCAAACACGAGCATGTCAAATATTTTAATGGCTTTTCAAATAACCAATACACTCTTCCAAAAAATATAATGCCTAACTGAGTGATAAAATGGTCACTACAGTGCTAAAATACCAGTTTCAAAGTGAAACCTTTTTGCTATAAGCTCCATCGTCTACGCTTCTAGAAGACTTTGAAACATTTTTGGAACCTATTTCTTTCCACTATGGAGTGCGTTTCTCAACACTTTCTTCTTCGAAAATTAATGATTCTTAATCGTCCATAAGAATTCAGGAAAAAGATATAATCATTTAGTGCAAACTCATGCTATGTGAATATGTCGGTGTCAAAAAGAAGTAGTTCTCTGCCTAAGCAAGAGACGTTTGGGCGAGTTGTCATGAGAAAGCGCTTTCAATTTATCAATCCAAAGCTCAGATTTAAGAATAGCAATGTTGCCAATGGTAAAATAGCACCTTTAATACAGCTTCGTTTTTACAGCAATCTGTAGAACGTTTGCTTGCATGAAGAATACTACATACCACGTAACTGATACCAGCTGTACCGTCTTCTTTTCTGGAACAATCTGGAAGCAAGAGCACTCCAATTTAAGGGTATTTGAATGTTATCGCTTTAATTAAGTATTTCGTCACTGTTCCTTGCACTGTACATGTTCCCAACCTTACTTAAAATTTGCTGCTTTTATATACATACGGCTTAGAAAAAGTGCAACTAGTTGTTGAAAACGAACGTTACTTTTCGCACATTCCCAATTAAGAAACATCTGGTTTCAGAAATGTACTCTGGCAATGTACTCTCTCTCAAATGTACTCTGGCAATCACATTACTTATTTCTAAGCACGTTGTAATGTATCTTATGTTAACTAACAAGTTATTATGATTTGATCTTTAATCTTTCTTCTGTATTCCTCACCAGAAGGCAAATTAATTTTGACTGTATATTAAGCTAAGACTTTGAATCTTAGAGGGACAAATGTTCTGGCAATCGCATCTGCTTTCAGTAATATTTTCACCAGCTGTTTTGAATACTGATATTCCGACTTATTAACTTACAAGCCGAAAAAATAACCGAGGTAGATTATTTCTTATTCTATTGAATAAGTAACTTTAGACTGCGTTACTCGCCCTTGAATTTAATTGTCCGCTATCGCTTAACTTAGCACACCTTCGGGCGGTACGAATGAAAACGCAGATGATTGTAGAAAATCTCAAAAGCAGGCAGGGATCACACTGGGGCCTAAGGCCGTACTACATCAAGATACTGTATCAAACCGTAGTAGAGAAAATGATGACCCGCGGAGCTGAAATCTGGGCTGCTCCAATGAACACAAGGAAAATAAAACAGCTCAGTAGCATACAACGACCCTTTTCCCTCGCCATTACCAAAAGGTACAGAACAACGTCAACGGCAGCAGCCACTCTACTAGCGGGATTGACTCCTTTGCGTGTTACAGCTGAACAAGAGGCTGTACTCAGAAACGTATTACAGCTGAGAGAAACAGCTACCTATAGATCACACCCCTATGTTACCAAGGACTATGAAGAAAAGAAGGCCAATAAATATCATCCATCCTTCCAACTACGCAAAAGAAGTCTCGGCTCATACCTCACGAACGATGATTTTGACATAAAGGATCAATATTATGTTAACACGGATGATTTGAAAGTTGACGGACAAGTAGGCTGTGGCCTCATAGTAACTAAGAACAAGGAAACGCTGATAACATGGAAAGGACATATAGGACAGAATAACTCAGTTTTCCAGGCTATTGCGATTCGCAAAGCTATCGAGTTAACAAACCCCCAGCAGGATCCACTATCAATATTCTTACAGACAGCCTGTCGGTCATATATATGCCTTATGAAATCCAGACATCCTTCTCCCATCATATTAGAGATGCAGATGCTGAAGGAGTGTTTGTCGACAATGAACACCCTCATTTCTTGGATAAAGACGCATGCTGGCATTCAAGGTAATGAAGAAGCAGACAGACTAGCAAAAGAAACAGCTCACAATATCGATGCTCAAAGCGGTATAACCAAACTCCCGTGGTCTCATCTTAAAAAACCTCAGAAGGGCATCAGCTCATCACCAGTGGCAGTGGGAGTGGGACACTACCCTACAAAACAGAAGAACCTATGAATATTACTATAAAGTTTCGCCCGATCGTCTTGAGTCATCCGTACAAATAACGAGATTTGTGACAATGCACGAGCCTTTCCCCTCCTATTGCTACGAACGAGGAATTGCAAATACCGATAGATGAGTCTGTGGAGTCATGGGCAAAGCAGACCATTACTTGACCCAACGCCCTCTAACTGCACAGTGACATGTGCAGCTTCCGGAACAGGCAGTATCTCATAAGCGGTATCTCATCAAACAACGAGCATTTCACAGCAAAGTATGCAAGATAATGCAGAAATTGGAGGAATTGGGAACAGATATGTCAATGCGGAATAGATCCCAGTCAATTAAGGAAAATGTAAAAAAAAATAGTGAACTTACAAAGCAAACTAGGACTTCAGCATCTCATGAACCCCTACAGCCCCTCCTTCTCCCTCTCTCTCTCTCTCTTTTTAGGTTTAGTAAAGATTAGCATTGTATATGTAGCGTATGTATTATGGATTATGATTTATTATGAACTATTCAAGCATGTATTATGAAACAGGATCAATGTATGTCCTTGTGGGGCCAATGAGGTGCTACCCTGGATAGTTGCGGAGTGTGGACTAGACCCGAATAGTCTAAGTAAGCCGCAGGGGTGTTCAGACTCTGCTGTCAATTGCCAACTATTATCGCTTAAATAACCACAAAAGGTCGTTCGTCTATGCTCAATTGGACTAAATAAAAAAAGGTTATTATAAACTTCCTCCGCGTTCGTGTGTTGTTAAAATTAGCGATAGGTCGCTGTTAGTCTAGAAGAAGCTGAAACCGAAGATGCAAAATAATATAGCTATCACTTTTAGAAGCTTGATTTCAATATTGCAAAATATTGGCTCCTTAGTTAATAAATCTTTTAAAGATGGAACGCAGAACTTTCAAGCAAAGTGGATGTTTAGACATTAATCACAAGTTACTATATGGAAAAACTTAAATTGTTTAGAATATATTTACTAAGTTTGAAGATATTGTATGTATTTGTTATAAAATTAAGATTTCTTTCATTAATAAGGTTCTAAGGTTTATCCTAATTTTAAAACGGTTATTTTAAGTTTATGCATCTTTCCTATCCATTCTAGGTTGAGCTTACAGTTTCCTACCAGAATGTATTTTCAGAAACGCGGTTAATGCAAATGAATATGATTAGTATTTAAGTCGATGTTTCACCAGCTTCGTAGAGAGCCCGAGTTCCTGACTAGCCCGCGTTTACCTTTGGCTACGTCTCTCTAAGCTATTGCTACGCTCGGCCGTACTTAACCCGCGATTGGCTTCGCCGATTTAATTGAGATTTAGGGACCAAGTACTTAGAATCTTGATAGCTTCGGCTATATCTTTCATTTAGCTTTGGTTAAGCTTAGTTAAGTTTAATTTCATATTAATTTGAGTTCAAGCCCAAGTGGAGGCTTTGCTGTACACCCCGAGTTAGGAGCTGATTGTGTCATACTTAGTTTGAGAAATAAGGGGTAGTTAACGCTTCTTGAGTCTTACGTCTTTGTTCACACACTGTAGCGATTATTTGGGGTTTTCAAGGATTGAACTGGGAAATAAGGAGGTGAAACCCCACATGGTGCCCTCTAAAAATAAATCATAATGCAGCCCTCCGTTTAAAAAACTCGGCGCATTTGTTTCACACTGATTTTCAATTAGTAAATAACAGCAAATCTGCAAAAAAAACGCTCTAATATTCGTATACATATATATTTCTTAAAGCGAAAGATAATACTTTCTTGCTACTATAATATGAGTTTATTATATAAGAAAAATTGCATACATCATGGAAAATATACGCTGATCTTAACATATGACTTTAGAAATAGATTTAAAGCAGTTTCCCTCCGAAGCTATTATGTAAAAGAATATATAATCCTTCCTTTGTTTCATTTTTAAGTGTAAAAGGTAAGCCGATTATAAAACAAAAAAGAAATATTTTGTTGTCTTAAGAAGCTGAAGCTGCAGAAATTATTTTTCCATTGGGCTTACAGTGGGTCAAATTAAATTTGAATTTCAAAATTTTTACAAAGTTTTGCTTATTTGAAGCGTTACTTTTTTAATTTACCAATTCACTATGTAACCTCAATTAATTGTGTCAATTTCAGATAGTTATCCGTAATGCCAAAGCCATAATATTGGCCACTACACAGGTGTAAAATAATTTATTAATAACTAAAAAATATACCTGCTCTCTTGATTGGAAAGTTAAGTCAAAGTAATGAATTTCCGATCTGAATGCAATTAAAAAAAGTTGAGTAAAAGAATAATTGCTTCGCGTTATAATAATAATAATAATAATAATAATGCGCCTCATGATATGTTTACATATCTGTATAACAGATTGCAATTTTTTTAAACTCCCAGAAGGAAACTTCTTTGGAGATATTTATTTTTTAAAAAGCGGAATTTGGAGTTCTGACAAAATGAAAGCTATTAACCCCTCACAGGAAATAAATCTTTCAATTTTCATGCGCAAGCTGTTTATTAATTATAAGATTATATATGAAAGAGTTATATCTCTATATATATATATATAAAGAAGTCTGTGTGTTTGTCCTCTAATAACTCAGTTACTACTAAAGCTATCGTCACTAAACTTTCTATAATTCTTTTCTGGACCCTGGAAAAGGTCGACATCCACCCTTTTTTTAAAAAAAGTAACTAAAATCAGAGATATTAATTAAAAACTCGAAAAAACGATCATTTTCGCCCTCATTTTTCCGAGTGGCAACAGTCTCTCAATCTGGATATGCAAATCCGCTTTATTTCGAGAAGCTTTACCACTCCTCGCTTTCAAACTGCAGAATTTGATAATAAAAAAATTTCTAATTTTCCGATGAAATAAAAATAGCATTGCCAAACATTAAATACACTATTTCCGAATCCAAAAATTCGCGGGAAGCCATTTCGACTATTCCCATCTTCTTACGGCTTTAATCAGACGAGATATTAATTCAAAACTCTGAAAACACTAATTTTCTTACTCATTTTTCCAACTGGCAACAGTCTCGCTCGTTGGAGATAAAAATGCTTTATTTCGAAATGTGTTGCTACTGCTCGCTTTCAAATCGTAGAGTTTTTTTAATACAAAATGTGTAAGCTTTACAAAATCTATATATATGAAGACAGAATGCCTGTTTGTTTGTTCGCGTTATTTATTTGTAATCAATTGGGATATTTTTTTTTGCCAAATCTAATCGACTGAAATTGAATATAGGTGAAATATTGGACGTAACTTGAGCTTTTATGACCATTTGATTAGAGAGACGAAAATAATTAAAAACTAGACGCTATTGTCGCTGACATAATGAGAGAGAATTTGTTTATTTTCTATCGAAATTTTTTATTTCGGCTCCATATCGCATCAGACTGAAAAATGTATGAGTACGAATCTTATTTTTTGCATCGTTATTAGAGAAGGATTACAGCGGTGTCGTTCTTTCTGTTTTTAGATGCATTACTTTGAATCTATCTTAAATGGCATCGGGTACTTCCGCTAGTATTAAATAATTAAATCTTTGAATAGAAATCTTAATGTGCCGATATTTTAAGATAAAATAATATTATTATCGTTATTTTTTTGTCATTTGGAATTTTTGTTTTTAACAGCTTGTTTCAAATACCTCATTTTGTGTTTTATATCTTTAAATTCTTCGGCGATTCATTCTTATGCTGATAGGCTAATCGTAATTGTCTAGCTTAAATTTGCTTGAAGCATTAAATTGATATCAGCATATCATAGCTAGACTGCAATTTATTTTTAAGTTTGTGATTAGTATATGATATGTAATTAATATATAATAATTAATCATGTGTAATTAATATATAACATATGTATCTTATTTATATAATATTTATAATTATATATATATATATATAT
>KK118480.1:190416-201920 GCA_000611955.2 Stegodyphus mimosarum
ATAATATGTAATTAATATATAAGAAATAATTGTTCAAATTTGTAAATATTTTTAACGTCTTGAAATTTTAATTATAAACTTCACGAGCTATTATGCTGTTACTTGACGTTTTCAAATTACAATACTTATTTATTTATTTTGGATTTACAACTTTGATAACTCAACTGCACTGTCGCCTGGAACTAATTCCGAGACTTCCAGTTTCTCAGGTCTGCCTGCTTACTATAACAGCATGTAGTGAAAATGGCTCTAATTCTGTGCACGTTATATTTAACCTGCCTTTATTATTTCAGACAATAAGCAATTTTAGTGTAAAATTTTATTTTGTTTTTAATTCATTGTTCTCATTAAAAAGCAAAGAAAATAAAAATATTTAAAAATAATTAAAAAGAAGAAGTAATGAATTAATGAATGTTTAGCGAATCAAAACTATTGTGCGTCATTTTAAATTTCGGCCTACTATTCCGTGAGTCCTCTTCCCTCCATCATAAGTTCATAAAAACGAAAATATAAAATATATAATGATTAACAAATGTATTAAAAACTGTAATACATAATACATATTATTAGAAATGTTTGTATATCTCTTTTTTTTCCTATGAATTGGCTGTCCATTTATCTTTAACGCTATGAACGTATAATGGTCCTTTGGTAGAATTCGGCTGTATACACCTCAGTTTCAGTCATTTATTAGTAACTGAAACCGCTAATGGCTTAATCGTTTAAAATGTCGTTAAGATCTTTATGTATCGTTTGATATCGCTTAGTTATTCTCAAGCAATAATCTGAAACGTAAATTGTAATGCCTCTAGTAAGTGCAAATCTAAACTTCGCAGAGTTTGCAATTTGCCAGACTGCTGCTGCTGCTGCCATTGGAAGGTAATTCATGCATAACTTAATAGCTTTATGTATAACTTAATTGTTTGCGGTCGTTATGCAGTGCTATGCCACAAATGGAAAGATTAAGTTATTGACATTTCTAACTATACATCACTGATAATCGTTCTCATTCATTCAGTTATTTTTTTCTTATGTTAGGTTTAAGCCAAGTAGCAATAAGAATCTGCGTAACTTGAGTAACTCTGTGGGATTTCTTCTTCAACAATGGCGTTGGGAATGAAGATTAAAAATAGCCTGGCTTAGAGAGAGCATCAGACAGAAATTCTAGAAGTTTTATGTCAAATGACAGAAATAGAAGCCACTGCAGCCATCTGATGACTAAAATGTGTACGAAAAGCAAATAAGAAGTAATTCCTTAATGAATAATTGACAAAAATGCTGAGTAGACAGAAAAGAGGCATTAGAATTATAACTGTTAACCAGAGGCGAAAACCCCAAGAGGGCTATTCGTTTCGAAACAGAATTTTGTATTGTTTCACTATAAATATTCGTTTCACTTTTCAAATTGTTGCCACCAAATATTATCGCCCTGTCTTATATTTAAAGAAGTTAAATAATGAATATATGTATTGTTGAGTGCGTACATGTTCGTAATAGATTGAATTCACAATTACGATAAAAAGTTAATAAAATTTATTCTTATCACAAGAAATGTAACAAAACGCTCGAATTTTTCTCAGAGATACTCTTACAAGTGTTCACAATATCAGGCATCAATAATCAGTAGGACGCAAATAAGTTAAATAGAACGCAATGCAACCAGTAGCTATACTCTAAACTACTAAAAACTTTAAAATAAACAATGCCGTTCAAAGGGAAAGATGAAGCTAATTCTTTTCACGCGGAAATAGAACAAATCGCAATAACACTAACTAAGCAAGTGAGCTGAGATGTTCTCTCTCTGGCATTTCATAGCATTTTTTTCGGTCGCGAGAAATTTCTGGTAATTTCTTTGGTTCTCGAGATTTCTGGAAACCAACAAGAGAAATTACTGTTACAGCTAACATAGTAGTCAATTACATTTATTCAAATTCAATATAATTACGGAAATAAACTTTTGATCATTGCTAAATGCACGTGCTACAGTATTTTTATTTTTCCGGTGTAGCTGTCTCTTAAATTTCGTCACGCGCTGCATTGCACGGGGAAATAAAATAATTTTAATTATAATTCTACTAATATTAGCTATCTAAATACATAATTCATGACAGTATGTATAGCACATTGTGAAAACACAACGGTACTTAGAAACATCAAGTTTTGAAGAACGTAATCCTCCACCCGAAAATGGGCACCTGGACGCCCGAATTTTTAGTTTCGAATTTGTTCTGTGTTCTATTTCATATTTTGTAAAACTAACGCATTTTTGACTAACAAATTCAGCGATTTTAAAGCGAGCAACGGCAACACTATACGGAAAAATATACTTTTATCTCCAGCGCGCTATAGTGTGATAGTGTGTATCGGAAATTCTAAAAATGTGCAGTTTTTAAATATTGAGTGACATTGCTGTTGAATTGATATTTATGTGGTTTAAAGTGCGAAGAACATGATATTTAATAAATAAAGGTAATAAGCAAAATGGTAAAAAGAGTCTCGTTGGAGGTAATATAAAAATTGAAAGCTTTCAGCTTTTTTTTTCACATGGAACTCGTTCAACAAATCTAATTCAAGAACGGAAAGCTTCGGAGAAACGTAAATATGTTTTTTAACAGTGGGGTGGAAGAGGGAATTAGTTCTCTGTGTTCATTTCAGGATGAGTTTATAATAAATTATTGCAGATCGAGAGAAGAAGATTGATTTAACTAGTACTACCATACGTTTCGAAAACAAGAATTTCCATTTAATCATTTTCATTCTGTATCTTATAGCAAATGTTTCAATTTTTAAGACTCTTGTCCTTAGAGATTTAAGATACATTTTATTAATCTATGCTCTTCTCTCGAGCTCAGGCAGACATAAATCAACATAGCGTATCATATCCTTTTTCCCATATCGCAGTACTCCAGTGGTTTAGAGCTTAATTTGAACGACTGTTTACTTCTACGTCGTTAAACCCGTAAAGCTGGAAGATTGCGAAATTCCTCTTGAATAAATATTGGAGAATGAAAGGATAAAGATACTACAACAATATCTTCTTCAAAAGCATAATACTTTAATCCGCAGTGTAGGTTTAGCAATAAATATAATAATTCACCTAACATCTATCTCAGCGTTTCAGCATACATAAATGGCCGCCATCTTGTCTTTTTTACGATGAATATACAATGTTCTTCAGTTATACTTCGGTTAGATAAACCAATTTTTCAGCTATTAAGCGGGTATAATAAGAATAAGAACAATGTTAAGAAAGAATTAATAATAATAATAATTAATAGTAGTTGTAGTAGTACTAGTTGTAATTATTATTATTAGTAGTAGTAGTAGTAAGTGTTACTGTTGTTGTTGTTACTTCTACTACTACTATTACTGTTACAACTGTTACTACTAATTCTAACTTCAACTACTGTTGCTACTATTACTATTAGTAGTGATAATACAACAGCTATTAATATTACTACTATTGCTACCGCTGCTTAGCCAAAATAATGACGGCAACTAGGTTCGAGTACTTGAATCGACCTCGAGTTAACTTTTATTCGACGTGATAATCTATCTGAGCCATAACGAGTTTACTTGTTTCATGTTTCTGGCAAGTATGATAAAAACTGGGATAATTTGCCAAGCGTTTCTTTTCATGGCTGAATTAATGAGAAGATTTTTTTCCTCCTGTCTGATATCTTCAGCACATTTTGCAATTCATTTCTCGTTAAAAAGTAATAAACATTTCATTTAATTTATATCATAAATATTAAATAAAATTATTAAATAAAATTAATTTTCGTTTTAAATTAATGTCGAAATGAAAATAGTTGAAGATATTTTGGAGTTTCAAGAATATTTCAGATTCTAATGGGATTTTTTAGGAAAAAGCAGCCTTGATTTCGCATCTCATTAAACAGGAATATATTTTCAAGAAATATTCATGAGGAAAACTAACATGTTGAAAAAATATCACATCCTGTTTTAACTCTAGTGTTTAAAGTTACTATACCGTTAATTGTTATACTTAACAATTAACGGTATAGTAAGATGCCGACTATCCCGAATTCAAAGTTCTTCGCGGTTACGTAACTTCACTTCCTGTTTCGTCTTCCACCATTCAGGACCACCAGCGGCCGAGCGGAAAAGTTGCTGAACACTGTTTCGAATCGAGGCGAGTTGCGAATCACGGCGAACGGACGGCCTACATGGGCGTTTCCGTGTTTTTAACCCATGAGTGACGAGTATACGAGCCAATTTTCCTTAAAACGTCCTCCACGAAGGCATCCCTCCCCTTAGTTGTCGAGTATTTTTCCTTAATTAAATAAACCAAGCAAACCAAAACCTCCACTTTCAGCATTCAGATCATTTTGTGTTTATTAGTGTCCTACTTCAACAGATTAACACGGATATCTTTCTCGCAAAATCCGTAGCACATTTCGACGTCTCTTCTGGAGAAAAATGCCGCGAATGAAGCTGGGTTCATTTTCTACGAGGAGAGCTATCTGCATTGGGCACGAGTCAGTTTCCAATTTGAATGCAAACGACAGGAATATTTATTTTTTTTATCACTGCTGAATAATCATCGATGATTTCTTCGGTATTTTCAACTTTGGGAAACAAAGAACTGATTTATCTCAAAACTAGCACTCTTCCCGCGACTTTAATATTTTTTTCAATAGAATGATTGACATTATAGCCTTTTAATTTATTCCAGAGCCCTTTCCTCTTCAGAACAAGATTGTAGAATCGACGAAACTTGTATTAGGTAAAATAACCATCTAAGTAATAATGAATTTTCTGCATTTTGTAAAAAGGACAAAATGTTAAAAATATAACATCAAAATTCTGATTTTGATGGCAGGTCGAAAGTTTGTCAATAAAAAAAATGAAATGCTAGCTACCAGAATCAATAATAAAGGTAATCTTGAAAGATAAAGAACTGTTTAATAACTGTATGTTCTCAAGCTAAGCTCATTTCTGAATTTTGAGAGACTGAAAAATGAGTAGGAGTGGCGATTAAAAATGAAACTCTTATAACCAGCAACGGATAGTACAATCCATTTAAAATGTATTGCAACTGGTGCAGCATTGCCGAGAGGGAAGAGGCGACAACTGCAGGTAATAAGTAGCTATGTCTTTTTTGTGTGAGAACAGAGGAAGGTGAAAGTAGCAACCAAACCATATTTAACATGGACCAGACCAGATAGTTCTGAAAAAAAAATTAATTAAAAGAACTTTTACTGCTGATCAATGAAAAAAACCTTTCCAATGCCTTAAGGTCTCCAAAGAATTCTTATGGAAATGAATACAAGCGTATCGGCCAAAGGGAGAGATGCCTTCATGAATGGCTATGAGGCAAATTCTAAACTAACTCGATGAGGTAAACTAATCAGCTATCTGTTAGACTTTTGGACTAATTCAATGTTTTAGATGCTGTAAGAATCGTTGGAGAATTTTGGAATAAAAGGCCTCTACACCGAAAACATTTTAGTGATGTTTGGAAGAGCATTCGCGCATTCGTTTTCAAAAGCCAAACGAAAATAACGCCAGATATTGGTCAAGTCGTTGGTGTAATATAATGGTTGTAATCTTATCAAGCAATTAGATGTCGAAACTGACAACGATGAAGTCAGTCAGCTGAAGAACTCATATCGTAGAATGCTGACAACTGAAAAACCTACAGTAATGGAGCGGATTACTACTGAACAAAATGACTCCTTGGATCCAGATCCTTGGTATAGTTCTTAAATTCATGTGTACATGTGTATTAAAATTATACCCTCATATATACGCTTTTTGTCGGTTTCGGCCTCAGCATACCGTCAGGTCTTCGGCGAACTATGGTCCAGATTACAATTCATTTACACAAGCTAAGATTAAAATTCAACAACCTCTATTTCTGCTCTCCTGATGAATTATAACGAAAGGGAAAATACTGAAGAAAAAAGGATCAGTTACTTATCGTAATATCTGGTGACATTTTCAGTGACCACCCTCGAAATGTACATCCAAAACAGATCCTCTAAAATACGAAATCTGGTTTTATTTTTAGATAACCACTAGGGAAGATGACATGATCTTATCTATTACCTGAGCGGTCAACGAAAGTCGTTGCAGTCTTTTACCAGTACCATATTTGTTCCGTTCGAAATAAATAAATGAGGTGTAGTAGCAATTTTGAGCCGCGAAGTGGCTTCCTATGAAACAACTTATTAGTTGCCATCACTTTTCGCTAGTTTTTCGTACTTTATTCCGCATCTTTTGATTTGTCAAACCTGTGATTCGAGCAAATATATCTAACGTAAATCTGAACGAAAATAGGGCAGTGTAGAAATTATGCTTGGTCCAGTTAGAGAAAATAATAGATGGAGAATTATGTTTAACCATGAAATACATAGAAAATACATCAACCTAATATTATCTGAGTCATCAAATTTTATCGTAACAGGTGACTTGCATATATTTTTAGATGCGACATTTTGAATCCTGTCGAAAACGTGACCTTTGCAAGTGTAGAGGTTACCAAGAAAAGTAGAAAACATCTTTTCCTGGTATCCTGGTAAAGTGCACAAAATGGATAGACTATGCAGAGGCATATCTCAAGACTAAAAATCAGTCGTTGGCGGAGCGTAGCGATTAATCGGATCCATTAGAGGAAGCTTATTGAGACGGCCTTGCCCTGTGATAGGCTCTAGTGCAATTGAAGAAACAGAAGAAGAAATTAAGCGTAGTTTTTAAATTTAAAATAATTATTATACAGTCAGACTAGGAAGCTATGTAGTAACGCCTGCAGCATTCAAGTTGCCATATAACATGACTATTGTAATTAATTTTTAGAGCAATATAATAATTTCTTTGAATCAGGTCAAGGAAAAGTAAGTTATATTCAGCATATATCAGCAAGGTAATATTTTTCATCGAATTCTCCTGTTTAACGTTGCAGACCAAGGTTATCTGAAGATTTGCTATTACTTTTCATTAACTGAAAGCAAATAATATTTCTTTTTAGTTTGCGTATCAAAAGAATTCACTGTAACGAATTCGAGATTTCCTTAGTTCCATTTTCTATACCATATGTTGTTACGCTAGAAAAATACGAATTAGCTTTCTGTGGTTAGTTTAAGTATTTTATTTCTGGGAAATAAATTATTTCCTATGTAAATCAATAAAATATTGTTGTTACAATCCTATGTAAATGATGCACAATAACACATTTCTTACTAAAATGAAGAAAATTCGCATTCTGATGATTTTGATGGATTCGCATTCTTAGAAAATGGCTCTCGTGTCTGCTTTTAGGTATCAAGATGGCCAATAAAAGATTAGATCCAACCTTACGTTCACTTTCTTTTTTATATATATTTTAATAAATTTGCTTTCACTCTACTCATTGTTAATTACCTAAAGAGGTTTCTAAATTTTTTATTTCCTGAAGATATATTAATTTTTTTTAATTCCTGAGTATCTGTCATGCATTTTACGTATTAATTCAGTGGAATTTAGATGTCTAAATTTAATTTTATAGTAACTGTTTCAGTAATGAAAATTAATGTGGTAGTATATTCGTTTCGCAAAGGATAACAGAGCAGTCATATCGATCGATGCATTCTCTTGTCCAAAGAGAAAAGATATTGCAGAAAATATGTTTAGCTTTTGTGTGAAGAAATGGTGATGATTAGTCAGATGAAATAACATTTGTGACATGCCTGACATGTATGAGTTATCGTCTAATTCCCAGGATCGTTATCTGGTTAACAGCACACGGTTTTCTATTAGCAAAAATTGATTTCTTTTTGTGGTAATATTTACGACTTGTCATTTTCATGCTTCTTTGTGCATCGAGAGTGGAAGTTATCTGATAATAGTAGACTACTTTAATATAGTTATACTAGCACAGTATAGTTTTATTAAGGTAGTTAATAATTATTTTAATACAGCTAATAATTTAATTATTTAAATAGTTAGACTGCATAATACTTGTTATCGGATGATGTAAATTATTATTTTCAAGTATTTACTTTTGATGTTGCTTTTCCTAGCCTAAGCTGTTTGGACAATATATGTGCTTGCTCTTTTTTTAAAAAAAATCTCATAAAGTTTACATGAATTCATCATACTGTGCAGAGATCCATAATTTTGTAGGGTCTATTTGCTTATCCTTTGTGTGAAAACTTGAAAAGTAGTGACTGAACAGAAGAAGGGTTAAAATTACCCTTTATTACACTCTTTAAAAATTTACAATGCGTCAACTCGATGGTAACAAACTACGCATTTGTTTGGGCGGTAACTGAAATAGTAAGGACTGAACTTAAAAATTTGAAGATATTCACAAGCAGTATAATTACGCTACAGGGCTCAGACTATCCTGTTTCCTTCCAGCGCTTCGCTTCAGCAAAATAAAATTCCCCATATCTGAAGAAAATTCAAGTAGTTCATCCCCAATTGTTTATACTGATGGATCAAAACTAGAAGGAAAAGTTGGTTCCGCAGTCTATTTTCAAATTACCCCTTCAAATATATCAAATAGAAAGGCCATCTCCATAATAATAATAGTGTTTTCCAAGCGGAATTGTCAGCCATAAAAGCAGCGATTGAAATAGCCATTCTCAAAAATCTCAACGAATTTAGCATAAAATCTGACACCCAAGCAGCCATTCTAGCTATTAAGAACCCCTTACCTTCCTCTCAATTGATATACGACATAAATTCTCTTCTTCTCAAAATCCCAAACTACAAAATTCAAATTTCATGGATCAAAGGACATAGTGGCAATTTTGCTAATGATCAGGCAGATGAATTAGTCAAAGAAGCAGCTATTAATCAAGATGGTACTGAAATCATCATTCCCTGGCCCCTCTCAAATTTCAAATATCAACTAAAACAACTAGCTTCAAAATCTTGGCAAGATTTGTGGAACAGTGCTCCATAGGGAAGACGCACATATAACTTGATCCCCAATGTAAGCTTCGCATGTCTGTACTCGAATGCTTCACTAAATTACTTTATAACAGGATACGGACCCTTCCTTACATATTTCTACGCAAGAAATATGGCGAATTCTGATATATGCATATGTGAGGAACAGGGAACATCTGATCATTACACTTTCTCATGTCCCTTAACCGAGGATATTCACGTAAAATCCCCACGAACTGATCTCCTGGCATTCCAAAGGTTTTTAATTAAAGATAAACATCAGTAGCCAAAGTTTCAGAAAATTATGCAACGACTCTCCTCCTACGGCCTAGATCTCTGTCAAGTGTAAGTCCACATAATTTTTTTTGGCATTAACTTAGTGAACTTTTACATGCTGTGATTTGGACAAAATGACTCCACCCGTGAACTTTATAAACTGCAATATACCTTTATATCTGAAATAACCCATGGACACCCACCTCTTTAGTATTATTATTACAATTCATTTTGATACTGTGTTGCCAGTACTAATTATAATTAGCTCATTATGTTAATCTGTTTACTAATTATGTTTATCTCCTATTTTTGTTGCACCAAATCATATGTTCAATTTATTTTGTGAACCTCAAATTGTATTCCGACTATTTTGTAATCTACTTGTGCCCTACATCAATATTTTTAATAAATACTGGATGAGGGGCGTACTGTGGGATTTCACGATGTACCATAATAGGCAAACTCTAGACCTTTTGGAAAGTTCCAGTCTATTTAAATTCTTATAAAATTTGCAGTGCCCCCCTTTTTTTTTCTTAAAGAGTTAGTATGGGACGGCATTACCAGTTGACCTATGGTACATCGCTGGTGCCCCCCATACATTTACCTTTACCTTTCCTGAAACAGCGTTGAAAATCTAGTGCCAGCAAAGTAATAGCTGTTACGCCCCGTTTAACCAGCAATAAGTGCTAAATAGAAGCTCACGCTACAGTAAGCGTAGAGTTCGCCCACACTCTCTCTAATTTTCCCTTCTAGAACTTGGTATTTAAACCTTTTTCTCTTCAAAGTAGAATTTGCATTACTTCGCGCCTGCTACCAAATTTAAATATTCTGGCATTGACAATTAGGGGAATGAAGGCTAATAGGAAAGAACGTAAAATTTAACTGGTTATTAAAATTAAATATAAATCCCTACAATGTATATTCTGTATACAAAAAAATAATCGCGGATGGAAATTGTACTACCAGCATCCTTCGAAATGAAATTGCGTAAACTTTATTTTGCTATTAATTATGTTCCGCAGTAAATTGATAGAAGAAACTGCAAGGCATTCAAGCAGTTAAAGTTCTAAAATATTTCCTTGTAAAGCCGTGAGAAAACGTTTGAAAAAAGAAACAAATTCCTTTCACAAATTGAAGCGAATAAAATGTTTTAGACAGGTTGCACACAGTTCAAACATGGTTTGCGCAACACACGAAGGTATTTTCGCTAGAGCATTTATATCTTTCTAGTAGGAACGTCAAGTAAAATATACGGATTACGAAATGTGTTTTTCTAGGAAAAAGCAGTCCCACCCTATTCATTTTTAACCGTGGTTTTTGGACTATTATCGAAAACATTTTGCTCACATTTTATGATTGTAAAGAATTAAAGCAAGAAATAAAATTATAAAAATGTGACTCACAAACTGCACCAATACATCAACACTGGATTTTGCTTCAGGAGCTGGTACCAATATTTCAACGATAATATCCATTTTGACCGCCATCGAATGCAATTTAACGATGTTTTTGCGTGACATCTGTACGTAACGAGAGAATAAAGGACTCTGTTTCCCCAAGCGAATTATAAAACTGATTTAAAATGGATTCAAAAGACATTTTTATGGCGTACGTACGTACGTACGTATGTACCTCGTATAATTAAAAAACGAGTAATCACAGTATCAGGACTTGTATTTCTTTTTATCTGCTTGGCGAACATAACGTGTCCTGACTAGACAGTGAGTTTGACTGCAAACTATATCCTATGAAGTGTTGTAAAGACGACAAGATGTAAAGGGTTAAAATTACCGTTTATTTTCCACGACTTCACAGTTGCTCCCGCGCTTCGGGATACAAAGACCAACAACTTGTGGTCTGAACAAAAAAAAATAAGACAACTAACTAACTAAAATTTAAATAAGACAACTTTTAATATTTTACACAGAGTACTAACACTAAGACTGGCCTTTTAAATTACTACGTATGTAGTACGCAAACTGCAGAAAACTACAATACGTCTTTAGCTTTCAAGAGGACTAAAACGTCTGGCCTTAAAGGCGGACAGGAACTGATGCCAAGCTCGCGTGGAGTATCGTGACCAGGCGGATCTTTCTATCCTCTTCTAATCTGGCAAAAAACCACAGCTTAAATACTTGAGCGTTAGCAAGTACAAATTGCATAAACATATTTATGTGTTAATTCTGGCCGGAAGTGGAAAATACCAGATGAGAGTAATGTTTTAATATAATCTTTAGTCAAACTTAAGATCCTTACAACAGAACGTTGAAACTTTGTATATAACCTCCCTTTTTGGTTGCAATTGGCGGCGCCAAAAGTATGTAAAT
>KK118480.1:201933-243799 GCA_000611955.2 Stegodyphus mimosarum
TATACTTAACTCAGTTACGCGGCTCAGTGAGCTTAATTTTTTTGTTCTTATATTTTGGTAGATTGCGCATTTTTTGCTTTAAAAATGATTGAATCATGTTATTCTTATCTTCCGATTAAGGTTTTTATGCTTTTAATAAATCTACCATGCAATATTTCTAAGATTGTCAACAATTTAAATGTTGTTTAAGTGTCGCTAAGCCTAATTATTTTTACCATAGCGGCCATATTTGTTTACATTTTAAACTTAGCAGATTAGTGGATTTATTGCCAGTCTAGAGAAACTAAGCTTCGCAACAACAAAGATAGAGCCTTCTTTTAGTATTGCGAATTAAATCATGGTTAATTCATTCTGGAATCTATTCCAGGAAATAAGTGTTTAAGATTTACTTAGTAATTTTTAATATACATATTTTGAATTTTTCTTGCATTTTTGTCTTGTCGCGAAGGGAGAACTGAATTAATTGAACACGAAATACTGAATCGTCTGTGAAAAACTGTTTCTCTTTTTGTTTGTTTGTTTCTTTAATTTCTTTTATACACCGTTTTAGATTTATTATAGTATTTGAATAGAACATGTGGCAACGATTAGATAATTATTTAAATGATATAATTTTTGTGCATTCTGAGCTATAAAATGAATGAGCTGTAACGCTGTTAAGTGAATCTAGCGCCAGAGTGTTGCTATAGTAAATAAATATAGTGAATTTTAAAAAGTGCTGTTATTCCGTTGTGTTTTATGCGCTGTCGACGAAGCACATTTAATTCAATCCAATAGGCTTAAATGAAATGCAAGAAAAAATGCGTATTGTTTAATATTCTGTACAAGGAAGTCATGTGGTGTACACATAATTCGTTTTTTTTTTTTTTTTTTTTTTTTTTAACGGATCGAATTGCACGGACGTGTTGATTCTCCATTCATAAGTAAAGGATTCGAATCGCTTAAAGATGTTAATTCTTAATGATCATGACTACAATAAGAAAACAGTGTTAAATTGTAAGAGAAATATTGCAAAGCAAAATTTTAAATTAGGCAAAAAATCAAACTTAAAGTTGGTGTATAATTTGAATAATATACTGGGAGCAAAAAGGAACAAAAACATCATTTTAAACAGAACATATTGTCTTGAGAAATAAAATAAAATTCTTTACACCTAATGGGGAGCGTAATGAGATTCGCTTGCTTTATCCTCCTCTTAGGCCTTCTTACCTACATATTTCGGAAAGACAAAATGAGATTTTATAGCAGCCTATATTTCCATAGTGGTTTATAAAGCAATTAATAGTATAGTCGAAAAAATTGGCTTCTTAAATAGCATTAATTGAATTGATACTAATAAATAACTGCTAAATACAAAAATGAGATTGAAATTTTAGTACATTTTAAAGTAATTCATGTAACATGTATTTATGTAAATTAAGTACGTTATAAATAATAATGGCATTTTCTCTTTGCGGTGTCAGCTACAGTCTTTTACTTTAAATTAGGCGTTTCAAAGTCTTTTCATCCTCCCTCATTTCGCAAGATGTTATCACCGCATAGTGCATACTTTTTCTACTTTATTTGAGACTATAATTCAAATCCCTCTTCCTTCGTGAGCTTTCCAAGAAGCAAATCACTCTTAAGGTAAGTGAAGAAGTGAGAAAGAAAAACAGTTAAGGGTGTCGACTATCTGCCGCAGCTGTCGTTACCATGACTGTTAGACAACAAGCACGAGAAGAGCAAAATGATCTCGTAGTGTCTATTCTAATGTAACAAATTCTAGCAAAAGAAAAATCCATGTTTCGAATACCGTTGAGGGTATAAGTTGAATTTAATATGCCTTTGCTCTCTCCTAAATTAACGTTTCTGCAACATTACTTTCTAATCTTAACCGATTTAGGTATGTATATAAATTTAAACTAATCGCTAATCTTCTCTTCTTTGAAAGCAAAAATCTAACAGTTGGTTTAATGGAATTCACTTTAGCCACAAAATTAGTTTCCACGCCATAGAAAATTACGGTGCCAGGCTTGCATCAGTAATATTGATAACCTTAAATCTGATTTCAGATCTAAAATCAGAAACATTAAATGTATCCGGTAATGTACGAAATACTGAAAGCTATAACATTTGTTTATTCTTTATGCTTCTGTGGGAAATCTTTGGTTGTACAGATTGTCTCTGTCTCATGGTCACAGTCTTGTATAAAACACCCTGATGTTCCGGAATCACAGAACAATGGAGGGTCGGAAATGCTTTCTGACACACCGTAATATTTACGGAACATTAAAGTGGTATACCTCCATATGGCCGGACCTTGAATAGTTACGGAATTATGACACCATTGTTGACAGCGCCGAAGAACTAGTTGGACGCATAACAGTAGCTGCTGGAGTAGTCTAAGAGATGCCAGGATTCATTCAGAGTATTCAAAATTTTAGGCGTCAGAGATGCGAATGCCTATATTTTTTATTACAGTAGTTCCTGTAGATGACACTTCGACCGCATTCTTTGACCTTCGTTTCTTTTGTGAATGCACATTTATTACCAAAATACATATTCACTTGCGATTGTCCTTTCATTCCTGGCACTTTCTGTGAGCACTTCAGCATACACATACCATTTCGAGTCGTCTGGGTGCACCATACGTCTCCTACAAGTTTGTAACCCTGGTTCTGAGACGCTTTGTAGGCAATGTCATAACACAAAAATATATTTTTGCTTCTTCAAATTAAATTACAATAAAAAATTACTTTAGCTCAGATAACTCACTGAAAGATTTTAAATGCATTATTTATGTATAATGGAGACGATGTAGATTTATATGAATGCCAAGAAATCTGGCATATGTGATGATATTAATGTACTTTAGACTAGCTAAGAAAGATGCAGATCAACCCAAAAAATTCTTTTTTTAGTTCCTTTCCCTAAGAGAAAAAATGCCTAATTTTTGTCTTTCTCAGTGACGTGTACCACATTAATGAAACGGAAAACTGAATTTACGTAAATGAAATGAAGATTGTCGGTACGTTCTAGAGAATATATAGATGAAAGTTTGGAACTGCGATCACGTTTGAAGAGAGGTTTACCAGCCAGGAGGATTAAAATTCCCTCTTTTGTCTTCTACTGATTGTTGTTCTAAATATTTAGATCATCCTTAAAACGTATCGTCAAATTCCTGGAAAATTGTCTGATGTTCGTTCACATCGTTTTGTCATTCCGATTTTCTTTTACTAGGATAAAATACCAAGTTTCATGAAATGCTTCAATCAGCATATGGACATTCTTCGGCTTCATGTTATTCAGTAATTTAAAATATTTTAAGATGTATATAAACGTTTTTAAATGAGTTTAAAGACACTCACTTCTTATAATTTTGAAAACTGAAAAGATTATGTAACTAGTATTATGGTTATTGAAGCAAAAGCGTCTTCCAAAAATACCCTCTCCTGCTTGTGCGAAAATTAGAGAAAGTTCCGTCAAGGTAATTTATTACCATATATTTTCAATAATTTGCAAAGTTATTTACACATGCAAGGAATACAAATGTACTACATATTTCAACTACATTGCAGTGCAGTTCAGCCACGTGAAATTCGGTGCTTCAAGTTAGCCAAATATTCATCATTTTACAATAATTTCTGCCCCAAGAAAAAGAAAGCCATTTTCATAACTGACGATGGATTTAAAAGTGAGTAAATAAGTAGCATTTTAGCTAATATTTACTTCTTTAAGAAATAGGAGAAACGTAAGGAAATCCTGATAGTAGATGTATATATACTCTTTTTTTTCTCTGCACCTGACACCTTTTTCCTGAAACTGGCTTTCAGATGTCTAAAGGTACGCTGCTTTTGATACGTACTGCCAAACATGGAAATCACATACGATGCGAATTCGTTGCTTTCTGCAACAAACATGCATTCAAATATTTAAAAACGGAGAGAATACAGAGCATGTTTGCACATGTTTTAGATGGCTTTCATTGTATTTATATAAATATTTTACCTAAAAGCTCTGCGTTTTAAGTGTTCTGTTTCATAATCCATATTCTTCACTATCTTTCTGCACCGTAATTGCCAAGACAGTAAAGCTTTTTGTAGTATCGGAATAGGTATTTTATCCTATTTGCACAATCCACATTTTAAAAGTACAAAAGCGCAAAACTCCATGGGTGATATAACAGGAGTTTCAGTACGAATATGAATGAAGATTATGGCCTTGATAGCCATTTATTGTGATATTTTTTAAGGAAATCAGTAGTGGATTTTGACGTGCGGTGTCTTGCTTTGTCTTGATGCAGTTCTATTGATTGATGGCATTGTGAGTAAAGAGAAGGTATTTTATATTTGAAAACTGGGTATAAAATATGTTTCTGATAATATGTGGAGTTGAAATTAAAGTTTTGCTCCCCTATCTTTTCTTTCAGTTTGCCGTTATATGAAAAACTAGCAACAATCATAAGTCCCTTTGAAACACTTTTAGATTCTTTGAACCAGATTAACTTTTAGATTTGAACCAGATTCTTTTAGATTCTTTTGATGTTTTAAGGTTTTGTTTCTCCTCTTTGATGATAAGAAATGGATTTCTCTCTTTTTATTTCAGCCATTTAAATACACTAAAACGTCGTCTATTGTAGCAACAATTTCCATTTTTGCTCGGATAATTATAATTGTATTTCATAAATAATTCCGCAGCGCGTTCTGCATTCGGGGATATGTCGTGAAGGAACATGACGCACATAAGTTTTTTTTCACCTTTTTAAGATTAAAATCAATATCAATCACTTTATTTACGGTTTACACTGAGCAACTGAATGATTTTGCAACTGTCCTCTGACTTGGAGGATTTTCTTTCAACATTAAAAATCTTACCTTAGCAACATTCGAAACATTCCATCTTTTCTTTGGATATGTATTTAGAACAATTTTTACACTTGCAGGCAAACTTTCAGGTTTCCTTCCTTTCTTGTTCACATAACATTAAATATCGAAAACCCATGGCTTTCACCGTGTTTTTTAATAACTAGACACGAGTAATTTTTTTCTAAAGGAGCACAAAATATAATTTCCCATCCATTGCTTCTTTTAAAAGTGCAAATTTTGCAAGAAACTAAAATTATCAAGTAACAGATGATAATTTATGCTTTCAAAAATATAGTTGCTGTTGAAAAAACAAATTTCCAAGCAAACGATTTTTTATAGCCGAGCAAAATCGTGGAAAAAATGTGCAAACAGCCCTTGTAACCACTATACCGACATTTCTCTTGGACAGCTGAATTGGAATTTCGCTTCGAAAACGTTTTCATTCGTCGCAACCACAGGTCAACATTTATGTTTCCCCAGGAAGAAGTATTACTGAGCTAGAAAAAATACTAACGTGTCAAATTAAACATTTATTTCGGTTCTAACATTTTGGTATAATTTTCATGTTTCCGGTTTTGTCGTAAGATAACTATTTTCCTTCAGTCATCTGAAATGAAATGAAAATCATTAATTTTTTTCTTTAAAACAAACAAAGATGAATTTATATAGTAAGTCTTAAATAAACTTAATATGTGTTTTTGTGAAGGACTTTTATAATATTGCTTTACTGTCTCTGTAAAAAAAGTACTGAATAATTTCAGTTAAATTTATGAGGTAAAAATTGAGAAGCAAAAATAAAAAATAAGGAATATAAAAAAACAATTAATTAACGTTTCACTAAACGCTCACTACAGGCTACTGATTTCACGTGAAAGGCAAAACTAGACAAATACAAACGATATACTAGCGTCAGAGAAATTTCTGAGACTATATTTTGAGATTGCGTAAAAATCTATTTTTCATCACCCAAAGCAATTCGTTTCTAAAATTAATCATCCACCTGGACCAAACATTCTTCGAAAATTGTATTTTCTCTACGTCTTCTTCGTTCTTAACTCATTTTCTACAGAACGCTTCTAACTAAATCATTAGTGTTATGATGGTTTTGTGTACAGCGAATGTTGCCATTTAATGATTTGTAAACCTGTTGCTGTCTCAAAGCATAAAATATAGATTCAATATCATATCACGGAGCTAGCCGTTCAGATAAGGAAGTAAGCTCGATATAGCTTAATGAATTATAATTTGATGCAAAGAAGTAAGAGTTATATATAATTAGTTTATTAATTAAATCAAAACGTATTAATTCCCTAGTGCTCAAAAATAAATGATTTTACAAAATGCAATACCCAGTACGATAAAAAGTTTTTAAAAAAGGGATTTTGTAAAAGCTTAGTAAATGTAGTTCTTCTCTGTTGTAGAACATACATTATGGTGCCATTGATACGGCAGAAAATGTGATTCATAAAACAGTCGAACTGAAATAACAGCTGTGAAATAAAATCAAACATAGATGGAACCTTCTCCTGGCGGCCACCTTCAGTAAAAGACCTGCTTTAAATGTTACCTGCATTTTGGGAACGTAAATAAATATCGAAATTGGTGATTATCCGATTTTCCTCTAAACATATAAGGAATTACAGCATTCCTCCGTGAGTGCTCTTGTGATTTACACCACGTTTAAATCTTGCGTTAGATCATTCACCGCTACCTGAATTTGGACAAATGTGTCTCATCATGCTTCTCTTCAGTCTTCTTATAAAAAGAGGGAAAATACAAGGAATAACTGCTTTTTCCAACGCTTGCTCTTGTAACGCAACTAATAGCACATGCAGCGAGCAAATGGAAGATACATGGCTGAAATGCCGGCGACAGAATGGTCGATATTTCACATTTTTCTGGCCTCACAAAAGTTGATAGCTCCACATTTTCTCTACAAGAAGCCCACTACCTAACTCACCAGATACCAGCAAATACATGTATTTGACTTCTTAATTTGACATCAGCCTACAACTTCTCCAGTGATATAAAAATTAAGAAATTAATATCCCAACTTTTTTTAAGGAAACCTATTTTTAAAGAAAAGTTTTATTTACATTTGGACCCAGTTTAATTTATCTTATAGACTCTTTTCTAACATAGCACATTTTAAATAATTTATTATATTCCTGGATTGAAACTATAATAATTTTATTTTTTCATTTTCTGTCCGACGAGATTGGTAAGATAGATTAGATATAGCAACAGTTAAGATTACAACTAGAAATATCATGATTTCAAGACCACATGTAGCAGAATCGGAGCAAACCAAATTCTCATAGAATGTCAAATCTTTCAAAACATTTGAATCTTGAATCACTCAAATTCATATAGAGAGAAACAATAATATAAATTTAAACATTCTTATTTAAAGCAAAATTTTAAACTTACATCTACTAAAACAATTTTAAGACTACATTTCTTAAATGTACACAAAGGGGAAAAAATGGGACATTACTTTATATCCCGTTCTACTGGGATGATTGACGAAATTCAACTTGCATTTTTCATGTGTCGAAGGAGCGACTTAGGATATGTATTAGATTTATATTTATAGCATTGTTCTAATATGCGTGTTATGGACACAAAATTCAACTTTTTCTGAAATGACATGCCAATCTTTTCCCATATTTCGATTCTACGACTCAAATGATGCCAAACTGCCACGTTTTGTGAAAACTCACACGAGTAGTTTTTAAAAAAATAGCTTTCAAAATTTTAACTCCTCAGTGCTAATGAAATTTTATATATATTTATTAATATCTCCTTTTTTTATTAAACTTACCTGTTTTCTTCTTCCAGAATTAATCCAAATATAAGGCTTAATAAATATTAGCCCTAATCCAAATATAATTCGCCCATTTTTATGATTTAAATTTAAAATTTTGTATTTTTAAATAATTTTTGTAAATTTTTCGAAAATAATTTTGAATTGTAGCTTATACAGTTTTTACCATCATCTTAATGTATTTCTAAGCATACCTGCAAAAAATTAGTTTTTATTTAAATGTAATAAGATATATTCGAATTTACATATTGCCGCGTTTTGAAATTTGGCATATTTGTTATGAGCGATAATAACGCCAAATGTGGTTTACGCCACTTTGTTAAAATTACTTTTTGAGAGAATAAACGATGCCGCTTTTTCCCCGCTCGTGCACAGAGAAAGGGAAAAGAAAATAGACTACCATAAATTAAGAGTTCCCCAAGTGAATGTTTAACTGGCGCAAAATGAAGAAATTGCGCCAAGATAAATTTTTGAATTTCTCAATATATTTCGCACTACATTTTACAAAATTCAATATCTAGGCATAATTAGAGTCGTAGAATCGAAATATATAAAAAAATTCGCATGTTATTTCAGAAAAAGTCCGATTTTGTCTCAAAATACCTATATTAAAACAATGTTATATTTAAATCTAATAAAAGACTTGAGTTGCTTTTTCGATATATGAAACACGCAATTTGAATAGGAGATATAGAACTGCCCCATTTTTTGCGCAGTGTACATCTCTATTTATTAAGAAGATGCAAGTGAAATTTATCAATGAAATATATAATTAAAACTCTTGAATCCCGAGGATTCATTTTTTCTATGTAAGTTGAAGGAAAATACTTGAATACAGCTCAGATTTTTTACATTTTCATAGAAACGTTTAAAATAAAGCAAATGGAAAAGGCTAAGATAATTTCAAGAGTTAACATTGATAAATAATGGAACGCTAAACTGTCTTCCGGATATCAAGAGTCACCGGATATCATGACACTTAGTGTCGCCATGAAATGATGTTGGTGACCTAATCCCGTTGAAACTGAACCAATCACACTCGTTTTTAATAAAGGCATGTATGTATTCGACGTCAATAAAATAAATTTTTCAGAGGTTTTGTTTAAAACCTTTAAACAGCAGCTTCGGCAGGATTATAGGATCCGACAAGTCGAATACTGCATTCCCAATTTACGATATTCATAACAGTTTCTTAGTTATCGTTCAATATTTCCTATATCATCTATGTTTAATATTTCAGATGCGTATTATATGAAAACCTAACACAGAGGATAACTATGATGTTGTGTGTTCTGTTGTTACATGTTTTAATGTAAGCTTTAATTTTTACAATAAACAATTCATTAGGACCGAGATGTTTAAAAAATCAATGTTTCTCAAAAGCAAATGCAAAATAGAGAAGTATCTAAAAATTTCAGCAAATTTTTGAAACTGCTGGATAGTGAATGTTATATAATTCTGGAAATCGGGAATAATTTTCAAGCTTAACGTTCTGCTAAAGAGATTAAATAAGTTATGTCTTATAAGCGTATATCAAAAGGCTGTCACACTAGGTCTATTCACAAAGCCTATACTACTCAAGTGTGAATTACATTTCTGTATCACTTGACTCCTTTTTCCTCTAAATCTTAAATTTTGTTTTCAAAATATTCAACTTGAGAAGTAATACCGTGATTCCACGTTTCTGTCGTTGTTTGAATGTGGCGTCGATTGTCATTTTACGTAGGGTAGACCATAACCTTTTGCCATTCGAGCTATATTCCATCAACTGCAATAACCTCAGACTTGAAGGATGGCTTTTTCTTTGAACGTTCAGGGGGATCGTAACTTACTGCTTCACGACATTCCTTCTCTTGCTTGAGGTCGTACGGCATATTCAAAACGTTTCAGGAGAACAACTGTTTAGCATAATTTTTCTGCTTTGTCAGACATACAGGTAAAACATCCAATAACCAGGGATCACTTTGGAGTTACCGTTTGAAAGGGAATCTATTTCTCCATTACAAATGATGGGTGAAGGTGGAGATTTTGATGCTTATAGCTGACTGATTGTTGAAAACGAATAACTGATAGTATTTTACGAATGGAAGAGAAGAGCCTGTAATGTCGTTAATTGTGCATGAGGATCGCCGCACGCACAAGTTGTCAACTTTTCTCCATATTTTTGTAGATCATGCTAACAGAAGTTTTTCCAGATGGCCTTCTTCAAACGTATTCTTCAAACGATTCCCTTCAAACGATGTTCAGCCATCTTCGAAATGCCTGTACGGTTCAAATAATTGCATGTGACTTGTTGCTTCATCGCCATCAACTTGTAATGGAAAGTTTTACAAGGTTAGTCCAGATGCCAGTATTCTTCAAACGATGTTCAGCCATCTTCGAAATGCCTGTACGATTCAAATAATTGCATGTGACTTGTTGCCTCATCGCCATCAATTTTTGATGGAGAATTTTTCCCTTTTACATGGTTACTCCAGTTGCCAGTAGTTTTCAAACGATGTTCAGCCATCTTCGAAGTGCTTGTACGATTCAAATAATTGCATGTGACTTGTTGCCTCATCGCCATCAATTTGTAATGGAGAATTTTTCCCTTTTACATGGTTACTCCAGAGTGAGCTTGCCCGAACATAGCTAAATTCTGTGTCCTCATCTATCCAGTTTAAAGAAAATTTCAGCTTTGTTCATTATACCGACTTTCTATCTATGATATAACTGCAAACTACCGCGTGATCACAAAGCCCATTAAAGCAACTCCCGATTTTAACACAACCAATGTCCATTGCACAATGCGTTTTCAAGAAAGTCACAATATCTACGAGAGTAACCCTGGATCGCCGAGTATTGACGTATTGCAGACATAATCCGTGAATCTTTTGATAAAGCCGAGTAAATTCCCTCAAAGGGGAAGCCTTGACTTTTAATTCCATTCGAAACGGATATTTTTGCAAGCTCGTATAATCCCATCAATATTTTTATGCTAAGATTATTCGCGATTTTTTTTTAAATACTCGTACCTTTGAAATTTTCAAACTTATTCGGTTTTGAGAGTACGCTATAAAATAATCGCTCTAAAGTAACAGTGCCTGGAATGTACTCAAACAGATGAATACTAAGTTTTTATTTCTATTTTCCTCATCCCCTATCATATTAGAAAAAAGTCGACTTTAGATATAATCGTCGAAGTTTTACAGAAAAACTATGCTTTTCAAATTATATTATCATTAGAAATTTGCATTATTTTTAATTTAGAACCTTCTGGGTTTCGTTTCCATATACTAATTTCTCTTTTTCCAGCTCAAAATAGACGATTGTCATTATTACCCATTCTTCTCGCTTATTTGGAATAAAGCTCAATCGGGTAACTTATAATTGCAATTACAGTTAATTATTAATAGAAATTCTCTTTATTCACAGTTGTTTTTATTTAGCTATATACTGTTATAAAATTGTTAAAGTTTATAATTTAAAGATAGATGATTGCTCCATAAACTGTATGCATATTTTATTTATTTTACCAAAATTGCTTAGAAAATGAGTTTAATTGTTATGTATCTACTTTAATCTGTTTAATAGTTATGAAATCTCATTTGTTTAATAGTTATGGAATTCGTATAAAACATTTAACGCACTTAGGTATATAATACTGCTATTTTTAAAACATATATGTAAATAGTGTGATATATTGAACATTTATAAAACAATTATTTATATATTATTCACTTTTTATTTACAGTTATTCCTTCCCTCAAATGGAACTTCATATCTAGGAACTGAACTTTCAGTGAAGAATTCTTACATTGGATTATTCAAAGCCATTCCTAACTAAAACTACATTTATGAAAGAAAACAAATTTAAAATACATATAATGGAAATGACAAACAGATTTTACAGTAATTTATAATTAGCTTGGGGAACTGTTGGCTTTTTATCTCAGAATTCAGATTCCGCTATCATCATTTCCTGAAATAAATTATTAAACTATCTAAAGTATTAAAAGAAACAAATAGGTATTAAATTTAATTTTTTCAAGCTGACCACAGCCCACAATCTCGATTGAGAAGTTACAGCTTAAAAGCTAAGAGATTTTCATTCCGTTAAAAAGAAAACGGAAAATGCATGCGAATTAGGAAATTGTATTCTGCTTTTTAACTTGAGCCTTCTTCAAACGTTTCCAAGATATGTTTAAAAGTACTCTGTGAAGGAAACAATATTAACGAAATCAGAATTCAAGAAGACGAAACTGGAACTAAAAATTAATTACATAGCAAAAGCACAACGTATAAGGTTAGTTTCTAATGTCCTTAATTTAAGGAAAAGTGTTGATTTTAAATCTTTAAAGTAAATCATCTTGTCAGGAAATTAAAAAACTATTTAGACGAAAAGCATTTCAAGAATCTTTGTTATACAGTGCTTAGAAATGCTTCAAAATAAGTAAAATAATCGTCTGTGAGAATTACGATTTTTTAATCATAGAAAATAAAAAGGAACGGGATTTATTATTAGTTAAAAAGTAAATTACTTGAATAGATTTGCGAATAAAATTTTTCAAATTGAAAAAACAATGGAAATTTTCACTATATATATTATTTTAGAGAATATTTAATAAAAACTCTCGTATGGTGAAAAACTCCCATACGCTTCTCTAAAGGTGCACTCACATAAACAAAATTGTCGTAACTCCTTTCAGATATAAATTCAGAGGAAATTTCTTCCAGAATTAACTGCAAGAAGTATAAGAGATCTGGAACAGAACATACTCGTAAAGAGAATTTTTAATTCTTTATGGAAGTTGAAAAGAATTACTAAAAGTATGGTTTCAAAGGAAGTATAATGGCCGCTCTCTCGTGGTGCCAAAAATACTGTCACAGAAGCACCTTAAAGAATATTCATGCAATGCTCTAATCAAAATGTTTCTTTAACGGAAGAATCCTAATGAAGAAATTTCTTTGAAGAAGGTTCTACTTCTAAAACCAAATCATAGTTTTAAGTTGAAACTTCATAAATTCTTAGAGAAAAACAGTTCCAGAAACCTGTGCTCTTATTTCAGTTAACCATGCATAGTGATTTGGATTACAACCCAAATACTGTATTCCTGCCATCTGAGCCACTTCAGCAACAACAAGGACCTGGTCTTCGGAACGCCAGTCCCACAAATAGTAGCGTAATGTGCACTAATGAGTATTGTGTATCGGATGAGGACTACATAGAAATGATCGAAGCATACATATTTCCCAGCACATATGAATGGCTTTTGATAGCCCTTCATATAACAGTTTTCTTTGTTGGGCTGATAGGAAACGCTCTGGTTTGCATCTCTGTCTACAGGAATCATACAATGCGGACAGTAACGAATTATTTCATTGTGAATCTTGCTGTAGCCGATTTCTTGGTGATTCTCTTCTGCCTGCCTCCATCTGTTCTGTGGGACGTGACTGAGACATGGTTCTTCGGAAGTCTAATGTGCAAATTGGTGCTTTATTTGCAGGTAAGTTGCATGCTATTCCATTATTCCTTTTTCTTAATATTTTAGATGTTTTTTAACATTCTGAAGGAGATATTTAAAGTTATTATAAAACTGTGAATGATTTATATCCTTTATATCCGCATAATTAAAATCTAGCAAGCGATATTTGACATCTTGCAAAAGATTTGAATAAACCAGATAAAATTAATGTGAGGAGGTAACAGGCTTCAGAATGCACTGTGGTATTATTAATTATATATTAGTACACCTGTTTAGTAGAAATACAATAGTATATCAGATGCTTATATACAATACATATATGTATATATTGTACATTTAAATATATATAAATACATATAAATAGATATGAAAGAGCAAAACAAGTAGCATGCAGTAGGCCTAGCATAGAAAATGTTTATTACTTACGTAGGAAATAAATTTCCGAAATTCGGGCAATTTCATCTTAATAATTGTATTCAGTTATGATCATATACATGGACTAGGGAAGTTGACGACGCATTTTCTTTCTTCAGTTATTTGTATTAAAAAGGACGCTTATAATTACGCACATTCTTCATAAAAGATAGCGAAACTTACGAAAAGTTCTGTAGAATTAAAATATAATTTTTTATGGCTATTTGGTTCAAATTTTACATGGCAAGCGTTCATATGAGCAAAGTATAAATTACGCTTTTAATTGCAAAAAATCGCAAAAGCGAACAAAATTTGCTGAAATGTACTTAATAAATTCTCACAAGTTCTGGATGCAAAACATATCAAAAAATATTTTACTCAGAATAAAATTTTTAACAGCCAAAGGAATAACCTTTCATGTCTGCTTTTTAATTTTGTTCTAAATATCTTGATTTTAAATCAGTAGATTCTTCAAGCAAATAAATTCTTTATGGAAGATCTCTGCAAATTTTGCTCATAAAATATAGGGCTTTTCTGTTTTTAACTCATTAAATCTTAATAAAATTCCATTTAAGTTGGATTCAGTTATTCTGTAGGAACTATAAATAATATTAGATTTTTCATTTTTCAAACGTTTTTCCACATATAGTAATTGTTTAATAAAAGCATCTATGTTACTTTTATGTTCGATTGGAAATCTATATCTAGGATCGATATTTAAAAAAAAATAAACCCAGTGAAAATTTAGTTTTGAATAAATGTGAATGTGATTACCCAAGAAGATAATACACACATTCAGAAAAGATGCCATCCATATTTTTATTCCTTTCGTTTTAGATGAGAACGTATAATAATATCTGAAATTTGAGTAATGGGACGTGCTACTAATGTTTTATTACTACTTAATCAATACCTAGAGCCTCAATACTGCTAATGAAAGCATAACTTTCAACTCAATATTTGAAAGCCTTCGTTTTTGTTCGTATGACTCCCCATTATACACTTTTTTTACATTAGAGTATGCTTTTTTCTATAATTTGCGATTGTAAGTAGCTGCTATGTAGTTAAACAAAGAAGGGAGATGAATTTTAGCAAAGAATTTTCATTTATTTTTGTTAGTCATTATTTATGATCAAAGTAGAAAAAAAATCAACAACATGAAATGTAAAAGGTACGAACGGATTTCGAGTAAACGCTAATGGACAGTCATAATATTTCTTTCTCGTCTGCATCTCTATGTATAATGGAGCTTCTGTTAGACGTTTCCTTCATACATTAATAGAATTTTTACTGGCAACAGATAGATGTAATGATTAACCATAAGCTTTCGGTCATCCTGCACAAAATTTATTCTTCTAAAGAATGTAGGCAAATATTGTGATTTAAATTTAATTTCTGTTATGAAATCAGGAACGTTTCATTCTCCAATTTATAGTACAATACAGTTTCGAATTTTTAAATTCCAGTTTAGCTACCTGAATCCCTGGAGATAAAATATTAATCCGTAATCTTGCCAGATTTTTATCAATATTTGTAACAAACTCCCTTAAGCGTTTTCCCCCTAACTATAATATCTAGAAGATATGATCTGGATATAATTATTGTAAAATTTTAAAATAAGAATTTGTCTCGATTTATGGAACTAAATATATTTATTTATTAAAGTACCTTTTTAAAGCTGAAATAGTTAATGTAATAAATTTAATTGTTGTATTAGACTTGAAAAGCATACCAGTTTAAATGATTCCGAAAAATTAAATTTCTTAGCATATCATTAAATCCGAAAGAGAATGATTTGATAATTGTGATATTATGAGACAAATGCATTATATTAAAAATTCCAGTAAATTACACACAAAACTCTACTTCGCGATGCATAATTTCAAAAATTTTTTATTGCATAACTTTGAAAATTCCTTTCAGTCTGTAAGTTGTTAGTAGCATTGAAAAATACACTTCATAAATACATTTTAGAAATTCTAGTTCTTTTTCTCAGGCGTTTACGAGATTGATTTATGAAACAGTTTTTTACAAGTTTTGTTTACATTTTATTCGCTAAATGTTTATTACATTTATATATCTGTACAGAAAGACTGATGTCGAAAAGTCTCAAAAATCGTATTTCGGTAACGTATTCTAGCTGCTTTTCTTCTGATAGATGGTCAGAGATGAAAAACTCAAGAATATAAAGCTTATCGGTAGCTAAGGTTTCAAGAATAAAGGTAAAATTCTTACCTTTTCAGAGGATTGTTGTTCTTCTAATCCAAGGAAACCGGAAATATTTTATTTTGAATGAATAGGATCTAAAGCGCTACTCATCACAAAAATAGCACTTCTATAATAATAGCATATTTTAATTCACTACACACATTACTAACTAATTATATATACAATACACAGAAGAGAAATTATCGGGGGTTACATCTTTCATTACATTGTCTATTACTAGCTCTATAATATTTCTCTTTCGAAGCGATGCACATGACGTAATGTGAATCGTTTGGCAAGAGTTTCAAAGCGAGAGTTTTAGGAGATAACAATTTATGTTTCATTCATTTTTCAGTATGGATTTCGATATGAATCACTTTCTACGGTTTTCAAACAGGGTTTTTGTAAGTACATTTGCTTACTATGAAAAATATATTTTGCTGGAACCTTTCCTTACTATGAAAAATATATCTGTTTGTAACGAAAGATTTCCGCCAAAAAAATTCTTAATATAATTAGAGAAAAACATAAAAGCTGTACCTTTAGTGCGATTAGTAATCATCACCCAAATTTATCATTTTCTGCCAACGTTTTAGTAGCTTCCAAAAGCCTTAGGCTCAGAAACTTGGCGGCCACGATTCCACCAAGCACGACTGGCATTCGCCGACATCTCGACGTAACCTTTGGAAAGCGGTGGATAGGTCGTGGTGGCCCGGTTCATTGGTCTGCCAAATTACCGGGCTTATTATGCATGGACTTCTTCTTCTGGAATTACATGAAGTCTCTGGTGCACGTGATTCCACTTTCTTCAGATGAAGACCTCGTCGCTGGAATATCTGTAGCTGAGAGGAGGATACGTGACATGCCAGGAATCTTCTAGAACGTAAGGAATTCCATGCATCGTCGCTCTCAGGCCTGCCAGACGATTTTGGTCGTAATTTCGAACACCTGTTGTAGTACAACTTTTCAATAAAATGTTTTCTGTCTCATTAATTTGTTGCTGATTATGTTCTTTTTCTTTGTTTCTTTGCACCGTAGCTCGCAAATACGGCATTTGCAACCTGCATTCTTATATAATTCCGAGTCGTCCCTCTACCCCCTGTACACCCTGCAAGTTTGTCGGTCTGCGCGCTGTATATAATATATGTATATATAAATTAAGCTATTTAAGTGCTGTTTAATTTATTGATATATATGTAATAATTGTACTTTTGACGAAAGATGAAAACAGTTCACGTTTAGTCATGGCCGAAAAAACTGCTGCGTAGATGACTGGACATTATGGCGTAATGGATGGTCGAATGGCATTTTAGAAGCACGACCAGCTTGATAATTAAACATCATTTATTCTTGAATGACGAACTTCGTAATACATAACTGTAGAAGACTAAGGGTGCTAAACGCCCTCCATAATTTTAAATAAGCAATTACATTTTAATTAACAGCGAACAGCTAACAGAGGCTGAGCGACAAGCTGTCAGCATGCAGGCGAAGAGGCGAAACAAGAGACTATGCAGTTGTTAGCTGTTTATACAAGATAGGTGCACAAAGTACAGATAATCTGTGATTGGTTAATTTTGGATTTTAGTTACATTTTTCAATCAGCATTACGTAATTTCGAGTGATCTCGAATTTGGGAGAAAGGATGAGCATCAAATTTAGAATGTTAATTTTCATGTCGCCAATTATTTTTTAAAGCAGGTATCATATTTTGTTATACCTTACATATATGTGGAGTTATCAAATATAGCAATTAAAGAGCTTAATTTCCTTAGAAAAGTTTAAATTCAGAATCCAAGTTCAAATACTGCAAAGGAGAACGAAAACGAAATGTGTTGAGCAAAATATCGCAAACAACCACTGCATAAAATTCAGAAAATTGAAAAATAAAATTTTTTAAAGATTAAATGATTTTACATTTCGCATGGTACATTCATTAGGGTATTTATTTTTTATTCATATGTTTTTTTCGATTTCTGAATTTGTTTTTCCAATTTGCTATTTAATTTTAATTTAAATTTTTACCACGAAATTATTTAACTTAATACATTTTTCACATATCTTAGTATACAGTCATGCCTCGGTACTTCGCGGTTCGTTTATCGCGGGCTCAGTACATCGCGGATTGTTCAAAAATATTCATAAAAAATTCAAAATTGAAGAATTATGGCGCGAAAGTTCCCCGCACGCCAACAGAAGACAGGAAATGCCCACACAATTCAAGATCTACATCTCTTATTGGCTGGCTAACATCCCCCATTTGTATCCCTCCCAACTCGCAAGCTGATTGGCCTAGACGTTTCCCCCACCTTCGTTCTCATACCCAGCGATGATGACCGTGCTTATTCAAATCAATGTTCGAGTGATGCTTAGTCTCGAGGTGTGCTAAATTTTGCTGTTCTCTTGTATTTTTTTGTGCAACATAGTGCCTGTGAGCCCTTGAAAATGGCTCCTAAACGTCCTCCACTCTCTAAATCCTCTAGTAAACCCAAAAAAAGGGGAAAATGATGTCAGTGAACCTTTTTCCCTTTGTATGAGGAGGTTTCCTCGGCAGACCAAGAGGCAGCTCTTCATTACGTCGGGGAAGAGTTTCCGAAGATAATTGATGAGGGTAGTTATCTCCCGGAGCAGGTCTTTAACGTGGATGATACTGGCCTCTTCTGAAAGAGGATGCCGTTCCGGACGTTACTTTATAAGAACGAATTGAAGAGGTCAGGGTTCAAGGTCCACAAAGATCGAGTGACTTTTCTCATGTGTGGGAATGCTGCGGGCTCCATGCTCAAGATCGGCTTAGTTTACAAGTCCCTGAATCCTCGGTCTTTGAAAACCAAAATCCTCGGTCTTTGAAAACCTCGGTCTTTGAAACCTTGCAGCCCGTCTACTGGATGCACAACAAAAACGCATGGATAACAAAATCCCTCACGCTCAACTGGTTCGTAAACTGCTTTATCCCGCAGGTGAAGCTGTACCTGGCTGAAAAGGGGCTGCCCTTTAACGTCGTCTTCTTCATAGATTGTGCAGAAGGACATGCAACTAGAGCAGAAGGACATGCAACTCGAAATGACAAGATCGGCTAGTGAGGAAGAAGAGAAGGTAGCTGACGACGGTGACGACAACGAAGCTGAAGAACGTGGAACAAAGGGCCCAAGAAATCGACAACAATATGTTCAGAGCCGTAGAATTGAGTAACTGTATTGACGGTGTAATGCCGTTGTACAAGGGCATCTTTTCTCAGAAGAAAACACAACGGTCACAACTCCCCATCACGATGGTCCTTGTGCCCCGAAAACGTTCTGCAGAAGCTCTTCCTGATGCCTCTACGCCGTCTCCTGCAGCTACCCCAGCTCTATCCGAAGCTGCGAGCGACGATCCAGCGCCCATAGCACCTGATGATGAAGCGTCATCTGAGGAGTAGTAAAGCTCTCTTTAACCAGGGCAATAAATCATCTTCATCTTCTTCACCTCCATCGTACTGCACAGGTGTTTCATCGACAATTATAAAGATCAAGCGAAGAGAAGCTATTGTCAGATGTGAGTTACGTACCTTGTTATAAAAGAAACGTTGTTATAAGAATAAAAGAGTTCTAAAAGCATATATACAGTAATACGCTTTAGTTTTATCTACGTATGTTACACACACACGTATCATATTTATATTATTTACACATTATTTTATGTTATTTATACTATTAATATTTTGTTTACATGTTTGAAACTGTTCTTTAATGTTCTAATGATAACACATGAACTTATATGGTTTCATATACACCTATTGATATTATACATACACAAAATATGTATGTTGAAAATGAGAGAGTAACATTATTTCGCGGTTTTCACTTATCGCCGCCGGTTCTTGTCCCTAATAACCGCGATAACTGAGGGATGACTGTATACTATAATTGTCTGTACTGTTCTGAACGGTTTTCATATTTTGTTCTACTTTGCTGTATCTGTATATGATTTTTAAACTCACTTTTCCTTTTAAATTATTACCACCAAACTTCAGAAGCTTTATTTAGATACCGATTTATTAGAACTTATTGTGTTTTTTCTACTTTTATTTTATTTCAAATTAAATATATATATATATCTGTTATTTTACTGTCTACAATAATATAAACTTTCAGCTGCTCTCCCGACTATTTGCAGTTCTTACAAAATGCCTCACTCAGTGTCCTTTAGGACTTACTCAATACAGCATCTAAGAAAGAGGAAGAAAAATATGAAAGATTGTCGCCCAGCAACGAGGATTATTTGTGGTATGAAGATTATTGATTCGACATTTCACGCGATTACACCTTGCTCAAGAAACAAAGAGTCTTCTCTTGTGATTGTGTGTTTAAGAGCTTTATTGAAAAGTCAAAAATGATTAAATGTTGATTGCAAATAAAATACATAGACGTATTAAAAAATAAAGCAATGTAAATGAAGCATGACAATGAAAAATGGTCATGAAAATCACCAAACGTTTACCCGTTGATTTTAGTCATATTTTAAATTTTGCTAAATTTTCTCTGTTCTATTCTATTATAGAGTAGTTATGAAAAATTGTAGCTATTAAGAAAGAAATTATTTTATGAAATTTTGTCAACATGTTCATGACTGGGGGCATGATAATCTACCTTATGCATGCAAGTCTATTTAGAAGTTCATTTGTACTACCTAGTTAAGAATTTGCCAGCTAGCGACCAAAAGCTAAGACAAATGAACCTAGTAATTCGACGTGCATTCAAGCCCGGTGAGTACGAGTTCGTGTTTATCTTCATAAACGTAAATCGTATACTAGCGCATAAATCAAAAAGTCAGTTTTCCCTAGAAAATTCTTCCCGATTTAGAATAATAATACGTAGTCTTCGAACTTGAGTCCTTCGTTAAAGCAATCAGCGTCACTAACAACTTTTCCGCCTGGGGGTCTACAGGATTCTTCATGTATCATCTAACAAATTTCAAATATGTGAAGTGTTATCTTCAACACATAAATATTTGTTTAATCAATGTATACATCAAAAGTGCTCTTGCAAAAAAGTTTTAATTCGAAAATAGTTTTATTATTAATCTTATTTCCTGCCTCTCTCTTCTTTTCGAACTAACTAATCAAAATTTGAAAATCAATCTTAAAATTAGGTTTCCGAAATTCTGAAACACCAATAAAGAAATTGAATATCTATTTATCTAATTATGACATAGCATACGAGTGCTATCTGCCTAAGAAAACTGATCCCTTTGCGGATGATTTTCTGAGGGAAACTGGTTTGTAACCACATTATACTTAATAGAAACCTCGAAACTTTCAATCAGCTGGCTTGTTTGCCTGGAATCGAACACAGACTAGACTGCCAGTGTTCGGGATCTTAACCGTTTGGCCGCTGGCGGGCCTGAAATTGAGCAAATATGAATTATTAAAGATGACTAATAAAAAATAAGCAAGCAAAAAATGGCAATTTGTTTTTTACTGTTAGAACAGTAATATCGTCGATATCCTTATATTATTTATTAATATAATATAAAAACATAACCCTGCATGGATATTTTATGAACTTAATAATCCAATAAATTTCTCGATGTATGAAACTGGGAGCTCAATGTACTGCTAAAGAATATAAAACTGTCTTTTAACACAAAAATAATACCTTTATCGATACTCTTATAATATTTATTAATGTAAGATAGAAATGCAAGCTCGCATGAATAATTTATAAACTTAATAATCCAACTAAATTCTGAATATTTGAAACTAGAAACTCCGGATATTGATTTCTTATTGCAGTAAATTATATTAATGTGTTTAACAACATCCAAAATTTTAAATATCGACATTTAATGAAAAAATATACATGACTAACAATGGAATTAGGTTCAATTATTGACGCAATCTTCGAAAAATCGTAGACATCAATAGATTTAATGAATGAATGCAAACGTTGTGATCTGTCATAATATGTCAAAATGATTGCTTTAAAAGAGGATCAAATCTGCAATTGTATAGTTTTATAGAGTAGGGCAGTATTCCTTTTTTTATTCTTCTTCATATTCAGCCTTCTTCTTTCGAATGGGATCTATTTTCATCATAAATCTTTCTCCATCATAAATAATGTCCTTTTTTTCTTAGTAAGAGGCTTTTAATTCTTTATAATGTGCACCTTCAATCTTCATAGAGAACCCGTTCATTCTCCATACTGAATCTTCTTCATTCCTAATAAATAGCTTATTTTTCATAACGAAACTTTATTCTTCATAAAAAAATAAATTCTGCTTCGTCATCATGCTGTAACTTTCTGTTGATATTGCTAGCTTATTAGCTAAACTTTAAAACAGTATACACTATCCGGCATTGAAAATACAGCACCAAGAAGGAGTGGCCAGAAAGTGGTGATACTCGGCAAACAACGAGGGATAGCAACGAACAATAAGTGATCTTTATTTCGAAATGATATGCATAATACAGAGCAATAACCGCGTCGAGTCAGTAGGTTATGGTTATGCGTCACTGTTCAGGCTTCCGACCTAAGGTAAAAGCGAACGGAATGATGCCTGATTAGTGGAATAAACAACAAGCATTCACCACAACAGGGTGTGGCTGAAAGACCAAACGCCATTAATTGCTCTTAATCAGGAAAGCTACAGTAAAGTAGTTTACGAAAATGATTACAAAACATCTTGCATAAATTGCTACACAGAATACATAAGACTGTGCTCCTCGTAAAGTTAGGTTACAATAGTCTTGAGTGGATTGCTATATAATGCAAAATTGATACATTATATATAAAACTTTGTATCAGTAAGATACACAGATACATATTTTTAAATTATTAAATTCCAAGAAGAGATAATAGACGCATTTCTATACATTATGTCTTACATCTCATAATACAATAATGTAATACGTTGGTGATCATTAATCAAGATACATACTGTTGATACGTATCTTGTATCAACAGTACGTAATCTCTCTTAGTACACAGCTATCCATCTATCTATAATTATGTGCATGTACATATATATTATTTATACCTATATATACACGTCATGATATCTACAAATATATAGACTACCCGACATTGAAAATATAACAGCAAGAATGAGTGGCCAGAAAGTGATGAAACTCGGCAGACAGAGAAAGACAATGACGAACAATAAGTGATTTTTATTTCGAAATAATATGCGTAATACAGAGCGAGAACAGCGTCGGCTCAGTAGGTTGTAGAACCGCCTTGGACGGCAATACAATACAAGTCTCTGTGCAGAATCAGTGAAACTACGGATGCTGTCCTGAGGAATGACTTTCCATTCCCTGTCAATAATTTCCCACAGTTTGTCTTCTGAACACGGCAATGGCAGGATCTGCAAATAGCGTCCAATCACATCCCAAATGTGTTCGATTGGTTAGGGATCAGGAGAGAATGGTGGGCAGGGAAGCATCTGTACACCGTGTAGAGCACGATGGCTGATCCGAGAAGTGTGTGGTCGGACGTTATCCTGCTGATAAAAGGCACTGGGCACTCCCTGAAGGTAAGGGAGTGTCCATGACCGCAGCACCCAGTTATCGTTGGGCCATCATAGTGCTCTGAATACGAACTAGAAGTGACCTGGAATCGTAAGCAATTGGGCCCAAACCATGATGCCACATTGTCGCGCTGCGGGGAGTTCCACAGTTACTGCCGGATTGGACCTGTCTCCACATTGACGCTACACTGGTTCGCGGCGACTATCATTGAAGAAATAGAAGTGTGTCTCATCTGAAAACACGAGCCTGTGCCATTCCATCGTCCACACCGCTGAGCCAGGCACCTTTGCAGACGTTTACGTCTATGATGTGAGACGCCACGAGTGCAGGCCACTAGACACCAGAAGCCAAATGGTTCTGGTCGATTTGGGAACATGCAGGGTGTCTTGAGCATGCTTCAGAATGGAGACAGAAGTGGCTTGAGGGTGCGCCACCACTTGTCGGCGGATGCGTCGATCCACGCGTGCGGACGTCACTCTGGCTTCACCGGCATCCCTCGGACTTGCCCCATTTCCTTATTCCAACCATGTTCGCCACAGCCGGTGCACTGTGGCCACGTTCAGGTGTGTGTCAGCTGATATTTTCCGTATGTACCAACCTGCTCTTCTCAGTCCGATCACCATGCCTCTTGTAAAATCGTGTGTGCTGGAACTGCCTCCGTTGACGACAGCCTGGCATCCTCTGTTGTTACTCGCATCCTCTGAGACAAGAACAAATTTTCTACCATGATCTCCCTAGCAGAACTAACGGCATGAAATTGAACATTCTACAAGTTCCTTCCCTTATATCTTCTTCAACGTACGCTGGAGAGCCGCGCATTTCATATCATTCGCATAACTCGATGAGTGCGTCTACCTTCAAATTTGCGTAACTTGCGGGCCCCTCCTTTCTGGTATTGCATTTTCAATGTCGGGTAGTGTAAGCACAGTTGATGTGCAAAATTATATTAACATTATCTAAATTTATAAGTATAATTTCTATTATATGAGTTTAAAATTTGATTGCAATTTTCTAAATATCAAAATGTAACCTTGTGAGTTACCAAAGGAAAGAATGTAATTTAAATTTTAAATCATGATCACTACTGTATGAGCTTCTAAATATAATAGCTTATCTAAAGCTGGAAGGCTTTTCAACCCATTTTTATAATTTTAGAAATATTTTGTGCATTTTGCCAATATTTCATATGGTTACTTATTACATAATTATTATATGGTTGTTATTATTTGGTTACTTATTACTCCTCCACGAAAAGTCGCCATTATAAATTCGAGAAAAACGTTTCTTTGGCTATCTGTGCGGATTATAGGTACTGTTTTGTTCATAAATAGTAAAAAGAAGCATTTTTAATAAAACATTTTAAAAGACAATTTATCGACGTCATTTACATTTTTACAGCTGATCAATATTGTCCGGTGAAGTGAGGATTTAAACTTACAGTTTATTAATCAACTTGTGTGGTCAAACATGACTGGTATGCGCATGCGTTGGTTGACTACTGTCACATGTATACTTGAAAAGAAGCCAAAAAATACATTAGTTCTATCGAAAGTGAAATAGAGAATGCGGATAACTAGAAAGTACTTTTACTTTAATTTTGGTGTTAAACGATAAACCTTTAGTATTCGCAATAAAAAAGACGCACGATCGTTCACAAAGCACTTACTAGGTGTGTTAACAATGAATATGCATTTACCTAGATTTAGAACAAGTATTACTTTAAATAATCAATGAATAAAATTCTTTAATAAAATAAAAGGATATTTATATTCAGAAATTAACAACCTTAGAAATAAAATTCTGTAATGACATATAAATCAATAAATAAAATTCTTTAATAAGATAAAAGGATATTTATATTCAGAAATTAACAACCTTAGAAATAAAATTCTGTAATGACATATAAATCAATAAAAATATGTACTTCTTATGCTAGAGTTTCAACTGATTCCTGTATTAATCTTTCGTTGCTTGTATTATAGCACAGCTAAGAAGTTTTATAATGTAATCGAAACATCAAAGAACTATTTTAGATGCTTCATTTTAGGCAAATTGGGTGTCATACTTCATTAGCTATTTCTTACTATTTTCCCTCGAACTGTGCTTGTGTTTTCATTTATCACAATAGCGGCAGAGTAGTAAGACCGCTAAGCATTATTTCTACCTAGGTTAAAATCTTAGGGAATAAATAGCCTGACTCCAAGGCCGTTTTCATGGTTATTTTTCATCATGTGTAACGTGAATACTAGACAGTTACCTTAGAAAGTCCTCCATCAAGACATCTCTTCCCCTTGGCAAATAGCCAGCTGGTTTAATCGTAATAATTTAATGCAAGCCAATCTTGTGTCACCCAAATTTCATTATGACTTACAGCTTTCCAGTGCTACTCTTTATCATAATTTAAATCATCGCTCCGGTTTCCCTATAAATTCATGTACATCATAAAACTGCTGGCTGTCAGCCATGAATACACACAGAAAAAATATCAGAGCAGTCAAAAGCCAACAAAAATGCACATAATCAACTTGTAAAGCAGATTAAAAGTGCCTTACTTGAGTCATAATTAGCATGTGAGGAATGACAACAAACCGTGCATTCACAGGCTATGATTAGTAATTAGGATTATTTCTGAACTTCTTGCTCATTTAGCCATTTTGACATAATAAAAAGAATTAAACAAGAGACATATTCATAGCAGATAAAAAGTAGAATGTGGATAAAATGAGCATATATGACTATATAGTAGCATTAAATGAAATTGATTGGAATGTAAAATTAGTAATATGTAGTGTAATTATGACAGCAAATTACACACAGAACAAGGGTTACCGATACGATAGCAAAACGAATCAGAGTATATTACGTAAACTTCCAGGATTATACTTTCGAAGGTTATTTAGCACATTCTTCATCATCTACAGAAGAGAAAATGCCAAAACACAAGCGTGTGCAGTTCTGCAGGGAAGTTTCTATTTGATTTCCGAAATAATGGTCTCGTAAATTGACGCAACATAGCCGATTCTTGTTGCTCTAATAATTTTGACATTAGTCTAATTAATATAATAAACTTTTCTTATATCAGCAAAATTTTGTTTTTATAGGAATCATAAATTCATACCAAGAAGTGTCAAAACTATATGCTTTTACAAAATTATTGGTGAAAAATCTGAAAACGATTTTGTTGATTTTCTATGTCTTTAATTTTTGTAAATTAAATAAGAAAATATATTAATATTCAAGCAGCAAAACCGAAAATTAGTATACTTGACGAAATGCAAGTAAAATTATTGCATTTTATAACATTTAAAAGTTGGAATTAAAACGACCAATTGAAATATAAAAACATTTAATAAAAATCTAGAAATGTATAAAAGGAAATAAATTCTGGTTATAAAATACAACTTTCCAAACCTAAAAGACCTTCAGACTACATTTATTTAATTTTATTCTCATTTATTGTTTATTTTGAAAGGCCATAACAAAATAGAAATGGATTCTTCAAAAGAATTACTTTTGCTCAACTATTTATAACAACAAAGACATTTCTGCTAGTTACGAAATAATATAAGCGCATATACATGTAGCATAACTAATTTACCATAACTGCCCTACGCATTCTGCAGATACTTTATATGTTCGGCTTAGGTATTTTAGAGAGTACCTCACATTTTTAGGCAACGTATGAAACATAAAAATTATTATATACTTTACGTAATCATTGTATACTATACCTCGACATTCTATAGAATGACAAATACTCTTTAGGGAATTACAATAAGGCTATTATTTAAAAGACGTTCATTCCACAAAAATATAAATGTTATTTTGAACAATTAATGAAAGAGTGGCATTGAAAACCTTTTATGCACAATACGCACAAAAATTAGTGAGATGATCTTAGAATACCGTTATAAATTTGTATGCTGTATCTGGTCGAGACTTAAAATCTATGAGATCTACCAGACAACAGGAAATAAATTCAGAAAAAAAATTACGAGTTTCAAAACAATGCTTGTTTTAGTTCCATTTGTCTTTTCCGGCAGAGTTTGAAAGTGGATTCTGAAAGTGGATGTACATTTCAATATCATTACGTGTAACGTTTCTGTATTGGGTTGAAAGTTCTTTCAGTGCTCTGTCACTTGCATATCCAATAGCCAAATGAGTTTTATGAAGTATATGAAATAACTCAGTGACCGTGACATGATACTATATGTTACGGAGGCCTTCGTTAAAAGATAAATGAGTTTGTTTTTGTTTTCTACGAACATCACAGTTTTTGTTTTCTACAAACATCACAGCATAGCGATTCAGCAACCAATTGTCCCAACCAATCATTTATTAACTTGTATCTAGTTTCAATTAATCGAAACGAATCGAAGATTAATTTCCCACTTTACCGGTTTGTCATCGGGCATTCTATAAGAATGCCTAGGCAACGCGCGAAATGTTTGATCGTTTCCTACATTGCCGGCCAGTTTTTGGCATTTTATAAAATGCCTAGGTATTCTATTAGAATGCTGGATTTCATACTTTAACGGCAGTATATATGTCAAAAAAAACTTAGCCGAAAGAAGGATGCTTATTTTCTGCGTCAGTTTGTTACAAATGCTTCGATTTTCTGTAGCTAAAGCTTCTGCTTACAGACAGACATTATTAAGAAAATAGATTTACTTCATATGACAAGTAACATAGACGTTCTAAAACTGACTATCTATATAGTTGCTTCATTCTGCAAACGTAGCAGCATTGTTGCATGGTCTCCCTATTTTTTCTTCTGTACTTTCAGATTTATTCAATATATTTCTTTGTGTTTCAAACTGCGTCGCACTTTTCATTCTGATGAGATGTGATGCCGCAATAGAGCTTCCCATTGTGGCAAAAGCTACTCCGTTCTTATGATAAAAATTATTCCATGAGTGTACAGTGAAAATGTAACATTTCCATAACAAATATTTTATAACATAGTATTTCTTCCATAAAATGAAAGTATACAATAGATGACATAACTACTCCTTAAATTGCAATTCTCATGCGTTGATATATGTAAACTATAAAATATGTGAAATGTAACGTGTTCACAAAAGTTTTTATGCCATTTTTATTTTCGTAACTTGGTTATAGATGTATATACTCCAATTACAAAAATTTTTAAATCATGTAAGTAATCCGATTTAGGCAATTTTTAATTTGCAAAATCAATTTTGTGATTCGTTTCAACAAAATCATTTCGTAAGAAATCTACCTTTTAATATAATCCGTGGTCGCTATAATTATATATAAGAAACGTTTGCACTCATTCTGAAAAATAAGACAAAAAACGTTTGACTAGCATGAGAAAATTAACCAAGAAAGTTAATTTCAAAATTTGCTACTTTTGATTTCATTTTCAGCTTGCTTCGAAGGTACTGTTGAAATTAATTTGAAGCATTAGAGGATGATATTTCTTTCCTGAAATACAGCGGTGTTATCCTGTGATGGAATAGTATGTAATTTTTTTAATTTATGGTTTTATTTCTTTTTATTTGACAAAAGCTCTTTTACAAAAATAATTTATTAGTTATGCTAAATGTAGTTAGTTGATTTTTCAAAACTTTTTATTACTTTATAAGGTATTAATTTTTAAAACGTTTTATTACTTTATAAGGTATTTCTCCGCGTTCTTCGCATGCCTTCGTGGTGTAGTAGTCAGCCCAGTCGGCGCATATTCGGGAGGTTCGTAGTTCGAGTCCTGGTGAGGACATTGCTCATTTTTCACATCTTCTGCTTCGAAATAAGATAATGACTCAACAGTGGCGCCCGAACTAAAAAAAGTTGGTGAATGATGATTCGCCAGCACCTGAATTTGGCGATTGGGCCCCTAATCCCCAGTCGCCCTTTAAAAGAGGAATTATAGTATAAGGTGTTTCTCCCACCTTCTTGGCATGCCTTGGTGGAGTAGTGCTCAGCACGCTAGGCGCGTATTCGAGAGTTTCGTGGTTCAAATCCTGGCGAGAGCACTGCTCATTTTGCATGTCTTCTGCTTTCAAAAATATCCTAATGACTCTACAACTTTAGAATCATAATCCAATAATCACACAGACGAATAATCCTACATTTGTTTTTAAACTAGAATTATTTTTCACTGAATAAGATCTCCTTTTGGAGAATAAATAACTCTACTGTTTATTATTTTTCATGACAGTCTCCATAGCGACGCTGAATCTAAATCGCTGAATCTATTAACACTAAAACCGCTTTTTTTTAATGTTATTTCAGTTTTAGCAACGTGTAAAGGGAATCAGCTTAGTCTTCAATTTATGTATGCCCCCTGAATAAAACCCCTAAACTTTAAAAGTAAATATCTCGATCAATTCTTTGTTTAAAGCGAGAGTGAAAATTTGTGTATTTTACATTTTAGGGATTTGAAAACTATGCAAACGTTAGACTTCATAGATTTAACAAAATTTGTTTTTTAAATTTAAAACCACTAGAGCATGAATATTTGCACAATTTAAAATATTGCTGCAGATGGAAATATATGTCTATGACGAACGATTGCGAAAATAAAGGCCACATTAAAATCTCTTCAATAATTTCAGAAAAAAATGAATAAAAGCTACCAATTTCTTTCTATTTCCTTATTTGTATCCCATTTCAAAACACGTTGAGCTAAAGAGCAAAACGCCTATATTAATGCCTCCTGCCTTCGTATTTCATTTAACTGATCCTAATTAAATTACTGAATTCTGTCCTAATTGAAAATTCACTGCCATAAACACGAGGCTTATTTTTCAATATACTCAGTCTAAATTAAATCCTCACTTTCTCACCATTGAATAATCTCTTTCTCAAGAGAACAGTTTACTTGATAAATGTGCAAAGATTTCTTCTCTCTCCTCTTTCCATCAGATTCTTAACACACAAAGGTACCCTTAATCCCATAACATATGAAATTTCCTTGAAGCAAAAATTTCTTTCACGTTCCCATTTCGTCAGAATAAAATGCTAAGCTGTATAAATGCGTGATCATTCTTTTCATTGTGGTTAATCTTTCTATATAACTCCTTCCTCAGTTATGTTAACGGTGCTGTATCGGGAACATACTCGGCAATGCATCTCTTATAAATACTCTTTTAGAAAGGATGTTTAAGGAAGCTCTAATTTTTCATTTTGCTGTCCGATGATTTATTATTCTTCACCTTCGCCTCACTCAATCCTATCGCTTCAGAAGCTATTTCAAGCTCTACATTCTTAATTTTCAACTCCAGAATAATACTCGCAAAAATCTTAGTTCATTTGTTTTTAAATTTATCGACACTAATAATAAATTATCTGAACTATAAAGACATGTTTTTACAAATGTAACTCATCTTAAATTTGGTTCAAAATTTCAATAATGCTGCAGTCAATCAAAAACGCTCTTTTTTCTAAACAAGAAATACGGATAAGAGTATGAACATAAACCAAAAAATGACAGCAACTCATTTCTCTTTCTTTCTTTACTCGCTCCTCCAGGGCCGACCATCAGACTACAAGCTCTACACAGCTAAATACACTCATGTCCATAAATTAAGGATAATTCGGAGTCACGCGGAAATCGAACTCTAAAATAAATATATCACCTGTAAAATCACTACACACATCTTCAAGAATCATATGCAAATTTCAGGAAGTAATCAGATGACACCGATGGTCCGTCACAGTGACGACAGTGTAAGAGAGTGATATATAAGGAATACAGGCAAAGAAGTAAAATCGTTCGCAGGCGCTTTATAAGCATTTCAGTGCAATAACCGAATAGTTAGGACACAAAGGATGCAGTTGGATGATTTTTTACGTGGTAGAATTATTGCCGTCTGGAATGTGGGCGTACCCAACTGGAAGTATCAGACGAACTTGGAATTGCCCACAGTGTCATCTTCAGGCTTTGGCAACGATTCCAAGATGATGGTAATGTGAGTAGACGTTATAGCACAGGTCGCCCCAGAGTCACAACGCCGAAAGAGGACTGGTATTTGGCAGCTACTGCGAAAAGAAACAGGCGGAGCACAGCTTCAGACCCGTCTCGTCAGCTCTCTTCAGCCACTGGTACGACAATTTCAAGGCAGACCGTTACAGACGCTTAGGGCAGATTGTTCTATATGCTCGTAGACCTGTCAGATGCGTTCCACTTACTGCAACTCACTGTCGCGCCTGCGGTTAGCCTGGAGTAGAGAGCATGCATTGTGGACACCGCAACAGTAGGCTTGTGCGATGTTTTCCGACGAGTCCAGGTTTAGCTTGCAGTCTGATTCTCGCCGGACTTTCATATGAAGTGCTCCAGGTAGCCGTTACCACCAAGAAAACATCATTGAACGGCACCGTTAAGGTGGTGCAGGAGTGCTTGTTTCGGGTGGAATTATTCTGGGTTTCAGAACTGAACTGCATGTTCAAATTGAAACCATGTCAAGCCAAATCTATCGGGACGTCATTCTGGAACAACATGTATATTTGTTACGGGGCGCCATGGGCGCACAATTTGTGTTTATGGATGACAACGCCCGTCCTCACCGTGCAAACATCATAAGCGGAATGCCTTCAATCGGAGGATATCACCCGTATGGACTGGCCAGCATTCTCACCGGACTTGAATCCAGTAGAGCACGTGTGGGACATGCTTGGCCTACGAGTTGCAGCCCGTCAACCTCCTCCTACATATCTACCGCAACTTTGGAGAGCATTGCTTTTTGAGTGGTGTAATATCCCCCAAGATCAGCTCGATAATTTGATAATCAGCATGCCTAGGCGTTGTACGGACTGTATTGCATCGCCTGGGAGACAAAGAATGTATTAACAATCCTGCCAACCATGTAATATTGGTTTTTTGTAAATAGGTTTTTTTGTAATTTTCTCCAAGGAGGAAAAATCGCTAATGTTTTTAATAATATCAAACATATAGCATCTTTTTTTGCTCTTTACCTTTTGCTTAATAAATAAGCTTTACAAATAAGTCAAATTTGTTTTGCTTCTTACCCTTCCTTTGCCTGATTTTGCGTTATCCTTAATTTATGGACATGAGTGTATTTTGACACTGTCATGTTCGTTCAATTCTGTCGTTTCTCGGAATTATAAATTAGTCTAGATTTCGATACTTACTTCTGCATACGCTCAAATACTCAATAATGCTCCTGTATGGTATTTTTGAACCCCGTACCTAATTTCTTCTTCCAGTCAGCATCTGCATACGTTAATATTCAGTATACTTAAAACGCTAAATATCCGAATAATTTAAAGTAATTAAGCAGGTTAAAGCATATTAAATGCTTTGAAACTTCTCACTTTTAGGATCTATTGCATCTACTGCCCATAGGCACAACTGTTTTATATGCGGCACAATGGAACAGCAAGTTTGCTGTACATTTTTACCATATCACATGTACAAGCGTACCTAAATGTATTAAAAAAACTGATTATGATTTCCGAAAAACTATACTTTTCAAAACATCCTTTCCAAGTAATCGTGGCTATTTTTTTCAGCCCAGCAACGAACGAGCGGTAAAATCACTGAAAACAGGTCGTTTCCGCCTGGGTTTTTTTCCAAGCGAATGAGCTGGCTGCATGAGCGTTTTCGTAGTTTCCTCATGTGTAACGTATATACTTGCCAGTTTCCCTTAGAAAGTCCTCCATGAAAATCACGACGTTGCCATAATCTATCAAATCCTTATTTTTCACCAAGATTATCAAAAAGATTGCCATTCTGATTTTAGTTAAATACTCGAGAACTGCGCCTTACATTTTCCTCCTAAGATTGTACAATGCGAAAAAAAGGGACAGTTCTGTATCTCACGTTCTACTCGGCCGATTGACGAAATTCAACTTGCGTTTTTTACGTGTCCCAATCGGGATTTAGGACATGTATTAAATTTATATATGTAGCTTTTCTCTGATATAGGTATTTTGACACAAAATCGGACTTTTTCTGAAATTGCATGCCAATTGTTTTCCATATTTCAGTTCTATGACTCCAGTTCTGCCAAACTGCCAAGATTTGCAAAATTCGCACGAGTAGTTTTTTTAAAAAATTAGCTCTCAAAATGTTAGCTACTCAAATGTTTATTAAATTTGATATATATTTGTTACTAATATCTCGCTTTGATTAAACATACCTGATTCCTTCTTCCAGAATTCGAAATTTGGGCTTAATCCAAATATAATTCGCCCCATTTTTTATGATTTATTTTTTAAATTTGTACTTTTAAATAATTTTTATAAATTTTTCAAAAAACGTTTCTATTTTAACCTATAAAATTTTTAACGTCGTTTTAAAGTAGATGTATTTCTAGGCACACTTGCAAAAAATTAGAGTTTTTTATTCAAAATTTCCTAAGATATGTGTGAATTTATATATTGGTGTGTTTTGAATTTTGGCATATTCGTTAAAAGCGATAATAATGCCAAATGTGGTTTACGTAATTTTAAAATTATTTGAAAGTAAGGAACGTGACTTTTTTTCCGCTCGTGTACAATGAAAAAAAAAGGAAAGGAAAACAGGTTGCTATACATTAAGAAATTCGCCAAGTGAACTATTCTTGGCGCAAACTAAAAAAATTGCGCCAAGATAAATTTTTCAATTTCTCCGTAATAATCACAAAATTTTGCATTACATTTTCGCGCAAAATCTAATATTTAGGCATAAATTGAGTAGTAGAGTCGAAATATGGAAACAAATTGGCATGTCATTTAAAGAAAAAAGTCCGATTTTGTGTCAGAATATCTATATTAAAACAATGTTGTATATAAATCTGATATATATACTAAGTTTTCTTTCGAGACATGAAAAACGCAATTTGAATTTCGTCAGTCGGCCCAGTAGAACGGGAGATATAGAACTTTCCTTTTTTTTTTCTTTTAAAAAAGTCCAAAGGGCCTTTGTTCCTGAAGGACTATTGTTTTCGTTTTGCGATTTTGCGTCGAATCACTAAAAGCGTTGTATCAATTTTCAAATTGCTGCCACCAAACATTATCGCCCTGTATTATATTTAAAAAAATTAAATAACAAAGAATCTGCATAAATGTATGTATGCTTCTCGCATGGTGATAAAACAACGGTACTTAGAGCCATCCAAATTTGAATAACGTACGTTTCCACCCGAATATGGGCATCTGGAAGCCGAAATTTGGAATTTGTTTTATTAAAAATTTCATATTTTGTAAAACTTTAACGAATTTTGGATGATCAAACTCAAACGATTTAAAAGCGAGCAATGGCAACACCCTATTGAAAAAAAGACCTTTTTATCTCCAGCACGCGGAATTGTGTAAATTCTAAAGATGGGCTCTTTTTAAAATTATTTTGTGATATCCAAGGATCCAAGGATTAATTGTTACGGAGTGCCTAGGTTAAAGAACCCTCTACCTCCACATCATAGTTAATAAAAGGGAACAGAAATAGGAAAAAATACATAAACCACTTGATTCCTAAAAAATCACTTGATTTTTTAGGTTCAAAAACGCTGATGAACTGCTCTTATAATTCCTAAAAATAAACCTACACATTTAACAAAATCTGCTTCCCCACTCACCCAGTTGTGAGAGGTGGGTAAATGCTATGCAAGGTAAGGGAACTATTTTCCAATAAACATTAAATTTACCACTTTGACATTCGTTGGAGGATGGTTCCATTACTCATTTAAAATTACTGTGGCTGTTGCCTACTGTGCATCACTGATAAATCGATACCGCATTTGTTAGGAAGAGGAGATAGAATAGAAATAGCCAAAGTTTGCACAAGTCTGGAGCCCTTGCGCATCGGTATTGCAGTACCATGCTGCTATTGGCCGTTACTCTGATCTACACCGCCTGTAGTACAATAAAGACAAAATTAAAATTAAAACACCATCTTGGGATATTTCGCAAATATATACAAGTCGTAAGAAACACATCAAAATATTTTTATAAATAAAAAAATCTACTCTCATATTTGTAAATAAAAATAAAACCTTACTTTCTTTTCAGGCACTGTGCTCTTACCGATGATTCAAAATTGCGCGAAAAACTCTTAGGAGAATAGTTAAGAGAGACTATTCCGATGATATTTATGTTTACCTTGGAAATCTATGAATAAATCAATACATTTGTAATATTTTCATATGTAGCGTTTCGGTGCAATACATTACTTGTAAATGATAAATAACGCATTGAAGCTACAGTTACTCATTGCAGATAACATTTTATAGCTGATTCCTGCCAGCAAATGTCTAGATAAAGTCCTGCACGACGAATATAAAGGTGAATATTTTAAATTGTAATTTTATAATGAATTTCTAAATGAAAAATTTGTTGTGCAAATTCAAATACATTAGACTTTCTAAAAATAAAGTGTGAAAAAATGAAAAGAAACTTGCAAATATCAGATTGAAAATTAGATATTAATTTTGTAAATTAGGCCATTATTTTTTAACAGTTTTCTGAAAAATTATGGCAGTTGTATTCAAAGAATACAGTGCTTTAATTTGGGGCTGTAATGATATTATGAATACAGTAATTGAACTAATCTTAAACCGTAACCGAAGTCATCAGAAACTGCTCATGAAACAGAATTATTTCTAATTGTTTAAGGACACTTCTAAAAATCAGTCAGTTTGCTTAATTCTTTCTTTTTCTGTAGTAAATTGTTGACGGATGGGCTATCTGAGACATGTTGTTAGTTTAGATCCCACTATTTGTGTTTCACTCACACTCTGGGTCGATCTTCAGTATGGGTAATGATTCCTTATTTTGAAACAACTATGTTTAAATTCTGATGTATACACCAGATGACTTCCTTGCGCGGAATATTAAATTATACCCATTTTGCATTTCATTTAAACTTATTGGACTGAATTAAATCTACTTCGTCGAAAGCGCATAAACCACAACAGAATAAATTCACTCTTTATAATTCGCTATATTTGTTAACCATAGCGACAGTCTGGCGCTAGGTTCACTTAACAGCGTTACATCTCATTCATTTTATAACTCAGAATGCGCAAAATTTATGTATATCATCTGAAGAATCATCTAATCTTTGCCACATGTTCTATTCAAATACTATGGTAAATCTAAAACGATGTATAAAAGAAATTAAACAAACGAACAAACAAAAAGAAGCAGTTTTTCAGACAATTAATTCAGTACTTCTCATTCAGATCTCACTTCGCGACAAAACAAAGATAGGTAAAAACTCAAAATAGCTATATTAAAAATTATGAAGTAAATCTTAAAGACTTATTTCCTCGAATTAATTCCGGAATAGATTAAGCATGATTTAATCCGCAATAATAAAAGAAGACGGGTTATCTTTGTTGTTGCGAAGTTTGGTTTCTCTAGATTGGCAACAAATCCACTATTCTCCTAAGTTTCAAATGTAACCAAATATGGCTGCCATATGAAAAATGATTAGGCTTAGCCTCACTTAAGCAACTTGTAGGGATTTATATTTATTTTAAATAACCAGTTTAATTTAAATTGAATCTTTCTTTCCTATAATCCTTCATTCCCTTAATTGTAAATGCCAGAATATTTAAATTTGGTAGCGCCCGTGAAGTAATGCAAAGTCTACCAATGGGAGAAAAGGTTTAAGTATCAAGTTCTAGAAGGGAAAATTAGAGAATGTGTTAAAACTCTGTGCTTGATGTAGCGTGAGCTTCGGCTTAGCATTTATTGCTGGTTAAACGTGGCGTAACAGCTATTACTTTGCTGCCACTAAATTATCAACGCTGTTTTAGGAAATAGGATAGTCTGAGCCCTGTAGCCTAATTTTACTACTAGTTAATATCTTCAAATTTTGAGTTTAGTTCTTACTGTTTCAGTTACCACCCAATCAGAGGCGTAGTTTGTTTAGCCTCGACGTCTAGTTGACGCATTGTAAATTTATAAAGAGTGCAACAGAGGATAATTTTAACCCTTTTGTGCAGTCACTACTCTCCAGTTTTCACACAAAAGTTAGACAAGGAAACCCCACAAACTTTTAAGTTGTCTATAATTCTACAACTATAACATGCAGATTTACTAAAGGCATAAAAGATAAGAACAACATAATTCAATCCTTTTTTAAAGCACAAAATGCACAATTTAGAAACATATAAGAATAAAGACATTGAGCCGAGTAACAGAGTGGATATATAGATATATATATCTTTACATACGTTTTGCGAGACCGATTGAAACCAAAATAGGAAGTGCATACCTATCTGTTATAGCAGTCGTATATACAAAATTTCAACATTCTGAGGCTTCTCGTTTTTGAGTTATGCGAGATACATTCATACATACGTACGTACAGACGTTGTAGAGACATTAGGTATTTTTGGAAGCATCAGATATGAAAAATGAGCAACGCCTTCGCCAGGAATCGAACCACGAACCTCTCGGTTACGCGTCGAGCATGCAGACCACTACACCACGAAGGCGTGAGAAGAAGGCGGGAGAAATACCTTATATACTCCCCCTTTTAAAGGGCGACTGGGGTTTTGGGGATCTAGTCGCCAAATCGCGGTGGTGGAGAATCATCATCCACCACCTTTTTTTAGTTCGGGCGCCAGTGTAGAGACATTACGTTATTTCGAAGCAGGAGACATGGAAAATAAGCAACGCCTTCGCCGGGAATCGAACCACGGAACTCTCGGTTACGCGTCGAGCATGCAGACCGCTACGCCACGAAGGCGTGCGAAGAAGGCGGAAGAAATACCTTATAACGTCACGGAAAAATCTCTTCATAATCCATTTTAAATCAGTTTTATAACTTTTGGAGGAAAAAGAGTCCTTTATTCTGTCCGTACGTTTAGATATCACGCAAAAACATCGTTAAATAGCAGTCGATAGCGGTCAAAATGTATATTTTCCTTGAAATATGATACAAGAAATTTTTCGCGATTACAATACTTCGTTTTTTACTTCGTACAAGGAAGTAAAAATGGTGCAAAATACTTGAACTAGCCAAAATGATTGACAGTCATTAAAAACCTCCAATCATCTTTTGGATATTTCTAGTCATACTTGAGATACATTATAGAGCAATTAAAAAGTAATCGAAAAATTAGAGAGCAGAATATTTTTTAAAACGATCTAGGGATATGGTAATCAGAACATCCCCAGAAGAAGATAGTAACGGACCCCCATATATTCTTGATATCTAAGTATTTTGATGCTTGGAGTTTCGGAAGTGCAGACAGTAATAAATACACTTGCATTGAAAAAATAACATATATCATTTATTTTCTAGAAATGAAATATAGAATAACATAATAATTACGTATGCGTTATCGGAAAACCATATATTTACTGTCAACAGTAGGTCTGCGAATAAAAGTAAAGCAGCTGCAGCGTCAATCTGGTAGACCACCCATTTCATCGATGGATTTCTACTTTTGTATTTATTTTTTTAGTGTGAGTGGCTTTTATCAAAACAGTGTGGCGGAAGTAAAGTGGCTCTTAATATATTTTTTTTTCAGATTTAGTTTTAGATTTCGGTCCATAAACTTAAAAATGGATGATTATATCTTGATTCGGGATATGAACACTTGATGCTGTTTTTAATGCTCTGATTTTTTTATTTTTAATGAACTTTATTGTTCGTTGTATTATCTTTTTAAAAATTGAAGTTTTTCAGACGTTATGTTTCCAATTTTAAACTATACATTGTATATATCAGGTTCAGAATTGACATCAACGACACAGGACCGATGAGAGCTTCATAGAATTTATTTTCACAGAAGAAACATTTGACAGTTCTGGATCTTTCAGCAAAAATACTCGTACAGTTCTTCTCAGTATCACAAAGTACAATCAGCAGTTACACTTCAAAGAGATAAGAATATTAAACACAGCGCAATGCAAAGCGCATCTAAAAGGCAAAGCTCACACGTAGATCTCTTAATCTCCAAACTCAAAGCTGAAATTGTAAGGTTTTAGTTTAAACTAACAAAGTTTTATTTTAATTTGCCTTTTTCTATCTGTTCTTATTTCAACTTCCCGTTAGAATAAGCGCGCGTTTCAGCTTTACGCTAATTTGAAGTGGAGACAAGTTTATATTTAAACGGTAGGTAGGAACCTCTCAGTGTGAGAGAGCTTTTAGTCTCAGACCACTGCTACTCTGTTCGACGTTCGCCTGACCAGCTAGTAATTAAATTCTAAGCCATAGCGCTGTTACGCTATTACTTATTGAAGTAAATCTAAGTGCGTTAGTATTGGTTAAATCTTCCTACGCACCCTTTAGCGTAGAGGCCAACCTCGCGTTTATAGCTCTGTGAGCAACGACTACTTAATTTCTAATTAGCTTTAGTTTAAATTGTTCAGTTTAGACCCAAGTGGGGTCTTTATTTTCTGTATCCCTCCCGAGTTGGGAAGTGACTGTATATAATTGTGGTTTAATAAAAAAGGATTTTAAATCCTTCTGAAGTGCAGTTCTTCTACCACTTAACCACAGTTTTCTACCACAGAACATAGCTGCATTCAGCTCCCTGTTCAAGATCAGGATTTAAGGAGTTCACGAAGATATTCGCCAAGAATATGCACCGAACACTCAGTCCTGATAAACTAAACAACTGAGATCTGATGCTCTTCGAGCACATATACTTTTCCTCCGGCAGCCAAGAAATCTCTAGTGCCTTCCATTTCTTGAAATTACTAGAATGTATATACGGTTAAAGTCATATATAAGCACCGGATACAGTCACAATTACATATAGTACAAATTATAAGACGAATATAGGAATCTATTACAGTTATTCAACTACTGTGTTAGTTACAGTTATACGGGAAGTGGACCCAAATGTCGCCAAATATTCGCCTAGTTGGCGAATTTTGGCAATTTATATCGCCAGCTCGGCTGTATCTCCATCAGTTTAGCAAGATAGTCCTTTACCTCAATGTCAAATGGACTTGCCCCTGTAATCTTATTTTCCCGGTAGAGCTTTCTCACTTCAGATCTTTCTTAGTACACTGCGGGGGGAGGGGACAGTTCTATATCTCCCGTTCTACTGGGCCGATTGACGAAATTCAAATTGCGTTTTTCATGTATCGAAAGCGCGACATAGGATATATATTAGATTTATCTATAGCATTGTTCTAATATAGGTATTTTGACACAAAATCGGACTTTTTCGGGAATTACATACCAATGTTTTCCATATTTCGATTTTACGACTAAAATTATGCTTAGATATTAAATTTTGTAATTTTTCGTAAGAAATTTATGGAGAAATTTAAAAATTTATCTTTGCAGATTTTTTTCAGTTTGCGTCAAGAATAATTCACTTGGCGAAATTCTAAATTTATAGCAACCTATTTTCTTTTCCTTTTTTTCATTCCCACGAGTGAAAAAAAGTCACCGTTAATACTTTCAGATAATTTTGGCAGAGTGCGTGAACCACATTTTTGTTATTATCGCTTATAATAAATACGCCAAATTACAAAACGAGATAAAATGTGAATTCACGTATAATCTAGGAAAATTGGAATAAAAAACTCTAATTTTTTGCAGTTATGCTTAGAAATGCATCTACTTTAAGATGATGACTGGCAAAAATTTTATAGTTACAATTCAAAATTTTTTTCGAAACATTTATAAAACTTATTTAAAAATACCTATTGTAAAACTAAATCATAAAATAATTGGTGAATTTTGTTTGGAATGAACCTAAATTTCGAAATGTGAAAGGAAGAATCAAATAAATTTAATAAAAAAGAGATATTAATAAATATATACCAAAATCAATTAACATTGAAGAGCTGAAATTTTGAGAGCTAATTTTTTAAAAATGACTCCTGTGATTTTTACAAAACGTGGCAGTTTTGCGTAATTTGGATCGTAAAATCGAAATATGGAATCCACTGGCATGTCATTTCAGAATAAAGTCCAACTTAGAGGGGAAATACCTATATTAGAACAATGCTATATATAAATTTAATGCATATCCTAAGTCGTGCTTTCCAGACATGAAAAATGCAAGTTGAAGTTCATCAGTCGGCCCAGTAGAACGGGAGATATAGAGAACTGTCATATTTTTTTTCGCAGTGTACATTATGCAAAACATACTAAAATTTCACATTTAATTTCATTAAAATTATTTGCATACCTACAAAATTCCTCACAATATGTATCTTTTACAGGATATGTTTTTTGCAACTAACGGTTTTATATGCTATGTGTTTTGCCGAATGTAAGCGCTATTACGTGTAATCAAACGAGAAACTCCTAATTCTAATGGATGAGCACAAAAAAGAACACAATAATTTTGCGCACCAGGTAATTTCACTATGAGCAGTTTATACGAATTCAATAATGCACACATAGAGTCTGTTCTGGTATTTACGTTAAACAAATAATATATAATACAAGGTATCCAAATATACCGATTTGAATATATCTTTGGATTATCAAATTATTAATTATGCCGAAATTAATAGTTCTTGAGTTAGTACAACAGCTTACAAATACTCATTAGTAAAATGTACATAAAAGATGGCAATTAGCCTTTATTGACTTTAAAGTAGAAATATCAGGTAACTGTATTTAAAATAGTTAAAAATAGTTAATATGAATAATTTAAGGTCGATAAAGGAGAGCGGAATGAATATGTTTTATAATGGAATCTGTATGTAT
>KK118480.1:253135-294680 GCA_000611955.2 Stegodyphus mimosarum
AAGATGAGTACTGTTTTTTAAAGAGAAGCAAAAGTACTATTTTTTAATCTTATGACGGATTATCCATCTAAACCATAGAGGTTAAAAATCATATTTCTTAATTCAGAAATTTATTTTGTAAATATTTCAGCGTGTATTAGACAAATAATTCAAAATAACTGCTTATATGTATGATAAAAAAAGCTTCACTTAATTTACATTAATATTTTTACGGCTCATTGATTCAAATGTATTACTTTTAGTTATTTAATAGCTAATAGACTGAATATGCATAATATTCTAAAACTATTTCAATTTCCTCGTCAACAAATGCATTTTGCCTCTTTCGTAAATGGTAATAATATTAAAATTTGTTTCATTTATTAAAGATTATATAAAATAATTAATTTGGTGTATTCACTATACTGAAGTTAACAACGTAAAGTTAACATTGTTGAGTGCGTACAGGCTCGTAATAGATTGAATACAGAAGTCCGATAATAGGTTAATAAAATTTATTCTTATTAAAGAAATATATCAGAACTCTGGAATTTTCCTCAGAGATATTCGTGCAAGTAAGTGTTCACAATATCACGCAATATAATCAGTACTTATACTTCAAACTACTAAAAACGTTAAATACAACGCAATGCAAAGGGCATCTAAAGAGAAACATAACTCGGATTTCTAAATTCCCGCTGAAATAGTAACTCGCAACGAAAGTAACTAAGCAACTGGAACTAACAACGCTCTCTTTCCGGCCTTTTATGGTTTACAACCGGTGGCGAGAAATTTCTAGTAATTTCTGTTTCTCGAGATTTCTGGAAAGCAAAAAATGTGCGGATTTGCGGTTACACCTAACACAGCAGTCAATGACATTTATTCGTTGTCAATACAAATTACCGATATATCCACTTGTAAATATTGAATGCACGTGCTCCTGTATTCTTACTTTTCCGGCATATACACATATACATAGCTCTTTTATACATACACTCATGTCCATAAATTAAGGATAATGTAAAATCAGGGAAAGGAAGAGTTAGAAGCAAAACAAATTTGACTTATTTGTAAAGCTTATTTATTAAACAAAAGGTAAAGTGCAAAAAAAGATGCTATATGTTTGATATTATTAAAAAAATTAGCGATTTTTTCTCCCTGGAGCAAATTACAAAAAAAAACCTATTTACAAAAAACCAATATTACATGGTTGGTATGATTGTTAATACATTGTATGTCTCCCAGACGACGCAATACAGTCCGTACAACGCCTAGGCATGCTGAGTATCAAATTATCGATCTGATCTTAGGGGTATTACACCACTCAAAACGCAATGCTCTCCGAAGTTCCGGTAGACATGTAGGAGGAGGTTGACGGGCTGCAACTCGTCGGCCAAGCATGTTCCACACGTGCTCTACTGGATTCAAGTCCAGTGAGAATGCTGGCCAGTCCATACGGGTGATATCCTCCGATTGAAGGCATTCGCTTACGATGTTTGCACGGTGAGGACGTGCGTTGTCATCCATAAACACAAATTGCGGTGCCCATGGCGCCCCGAAACAAGCGTACATGCTGTTCCAGAATGACGTCTCGATAGATTTGGCTCGTCATGGTTCCAATTTGAACATGCAGGTCAGTTCTGGAACCCAGAATAATTCCACCCCAAAAGAGCACTCCTGCACCATTGTAACGGTGTCGTTCAATGATGTTTTCCTGGTGTTAACGGGTACCTGGAGCTCCCCATATGAAAGTCCGGCGATAATCAGACTGCAAGCTAAACCTGGATTCGTCGGAAAACATCACACAAGCACACTGTTGCGGTGTCCACAATGCATCATCTCTACTCCAGGCTAACCGCAGGCGCGACGGTGAGTTGCAGTAAGTGTACCAGTGGCTGAAGAGAGCTGACGAGACAGGTCTGAGGCTGTGCTCCGCCTGTTTCTTTTGGCAGTAATTGCCAAATACCGGTCCTCATTCGGCGTTGTAACTCTGGGGCGACCTGTGCTGTAACGTCTACTCAAATTACCATCATCTTGGAATTGTTGCCAAAACCTGGAGATGACACTCTGTGCAATTCCAAGTTCGTCTGATACTTCCAGTTGGGTACGCCCACATTCCAGACGGCCGATAATTCTACCACGTAAAAAATCATCCAAAAGCGTCCTTTGTGTCATAACTATTCGGTTATTGCACTGAAATGCTTATAAAGCGCCTGCTAACAATTTTACTTCTTTGCCTGTATTCCTTATATATCACTCTCTTGCACTCTCGTAATTGTGACGTAACATCGGTGTCATCTGGTTACTTCCTGAAATTTGCATATGATTCTTGAAGATGTGTGTAGTGATTTTACAGGTGATTTTAGAGTTCGATTTCCGCTTGATTCCGAATTATGCTTAATTTATGGACATGAGTGTAATTTGTCTCGCACTGCAATGCACTGGAAAATACAAAAAATTTAGTTATAATTCTACTAAAACTAGTTATCTAAACACAAAATTCGTAACAATATTAAACATGTCCGCGAAAACAACTTAACCTTTGCCCACTATCTCGTCCGATTGGTAAAATTCTCTAACACCGATAGTTTGACCTGGGTTTGAATCCAGACGAACAAGCTAGCTGCGTGGAGATGGTTGAACGTGGAAACGAGCCAGTTTCTCTTAGAATCGGTATTCTTAGGCGCTTGCCTGCTTTGCTTTAATCAAATGAAACAAATCAAAATAATATTTATTATAATTTACTTCAATTAATTAAAAATAATAAAAAAGAGGTACGTTAAGTGTGAATATTGTCTTTATGTATGTATATAGTCTAAGAAGTAGTTTAAATGAGTGTTTGCTTATTCTGAAATAAACCAGAAACCTGTTTCTTATGACCTAAACTAAAAGCGTTGAAAGAAACGTTTATGCTTACATTTGCATAGTTGGAAACACCGCAAACTATGTGATAGAATATTAGATGTGACCTTAAATATATATCTTCTATTTGCATAGAAAATTCAATAAATTTTCTCTTCTGTTTTGAAAATAATATATTCCTTATTTGTTTGCTCGGCTTCTAAAGAATTTTTATTTGTAGAGAATGATAAAGGTTAAATATAAGGAAGTGTCTCAAACTTTGAATCAAATTTTTGGAATGAAATATTACGCAGGAGTTATTCTGCAGAAATATATTAGTGCTGTATTTGTAGATTCGAAATACTTTCCAAACTATGCGGACATGTTATTCACTGTTACAGTTTTTAAATTACGGTTATTATGATGAAGTGAAAATTGCAATTGAAGTAGTTCAAATGTAAACTTTCAGACAAAATTTTCAGAAATATTTGCTCTTAGAAAGTATAAAATGCAGTAATGTGTAATATTTAATTCTGCAATTTGTATTTATTATATGTTTTATATTCACTATGGCACTAAATAATGTATCTAAAATACAAGTATGAGTGAAATTTTAGATTTAATTCTAAGTTTTCGAGTGAGTTGACGCTGATGAAATATTAACCGATAAATGTCCTCAACGTACCCTTTGCACATACTATTTTTGATGAAAGATCTTATAAAGTTTCTTCTGCTCAATATAGATATATATTTTCAGGTATATTTCCCCATATAGATATGCTTTCAGTAAAATCTGATAGCTTTCAGACTTTTTTTGTTTTATTGATATATGATTTTTATATTGTGTATGTTGAATTTTCATTACCTAATCATTAAACTAAGTGGCTTATCTTAACTACTCAGTTTAAAACTGTTCTATGTATTTATATTTCTCCCGCCTTCTTAGCATGCCTTCGTGTTGTAGTGGTCAGCATACTTGACGCGTATTCGAGAGGTCCGTGGTTCGAGTCTCGGCTAGAGCATTGCTCATTGTTTACATCTCCTGCTTCTAAATAGCCTAATGACTCTACAAGTGGCGCCCGAACCAAGAAAAAAGGGGTGGGATGATGATTCTCCACAACCGGGATTTGGCGATTGGATCCCCTAATGCCCAGTCGCCCTTTAAAAGGGGGAGTATGTAAGGTATTTCTCCCGTCTTCTTAGCATGCCTTCGTGGTGTAGTGCTCAGCACATTCGACGCGTATTCGAGATGTCCGTGGTTCGAGTCCCAGTGAGGGTATTGCTCATTTTTCACATCTCCTGATTCTGAAAAACGTAATGACATATTAATCTGAAATTTGTATACGAAGAAGGAATAGCATTATGCATAATTTAACATTTTTAATCATAGATTTTTCTCGAGACGTTCGGGGGAGCGAAAGTTGAGGACAAAAATGGAGGCATGAGAAGAAAGAAAACCAAATTTCTAAGTGATTATGAAAAACTAAAATAACCTTTACGCGTTTAACAATTTTGCTGTTAATGAATATAAATATCAAAATAAGGAAGAGAATGAAAAATTAAGATTTTCTGTAATAATTTAGAAACTTAAACACCAAAAATATTTAAAATTAACAATTTTGGAATTTTTGTTAATTTTAAATATTTAAAATTTAAATTAATTTTAAATTTTAATATTCAAAGTGGGATGCTTTCAAAGCATCCCACTTTGATGCTAAATCAAATAAAACAAATTTTCCGAATTTGAATCCAGCTGTTAATAACGGCAATATATAATACTTACGTCATGCACCAAAAAAGAGAAAGTTAGAAAAAGCTACAGAAATTGATTTTTGACAGTGAGAATGGAAGCTACTGTGTGAGACTTATCAGACCAAATTTGATGTCAGAAATGTGATTTAAGGTTTCTTAGAAAATTGAGTTAGATGTCTCATTCCGCCGTCTAAATTAAATTGCGTGATATAGTTAATTAAGCCTGATGTTGGTCACTGCAGTATTTTTCTTTAGTTTGTAAGCACCTGTATTGAGCAGATTCTTGTTTAGAAACTGATTAGTGTAAACATAGTCAGTGATACTGCAATACATAATTGTTTATTTTAAAAACCTACCATTACCAATTAAATTTTTTTGTTACTCGCAATGATAAAGATGTTTTGGCTTTCATCTTTAAGGGATGGCATTTAGGATTGACATCATTAGAACGATACTGTACAGAAAACTAATCGGCGTACTAGCATCGGCGTACAATAGACAATGCGTAGCGTCGATACTCTTAGGATCGTCGCTTAGGAACGCTTAGGCATCGATACGCTTTCGATCGCTTAGGATACGCTTAGGAATACATAGCGTCGATAAGGAGTAAGATAGACAATATGTAGTGTCCACATGGTGTAGGTTCGACAATACGCAGCCTCCATATGATGTAGGGTACACAATAATCAGCACCGATGTGACGTAGGATTGACAGATCATAGCGTCGATATGGAGTAGTTTCACAAATACGTAACACAGCGTAAACTCGGCTCTCGCGCAAGATTCACATTGGTAGTTCAACGATCCAACATACTATCGACATCCAGCATGCTATAGGCATCATAAACTAGAATTTTTTTAGATGCACAAATTATGTAGTTTATAATCCAATAATAAATTATAAGGCATATGATTGACCCATGGACCTGGCGTAGGACCGAAAATGCGTAGAAACATCAGAGGCACAAAATAAACACTGCTTTGGATTGACTTGGGCATACTGTGGTTGTTGTTACTGTTACTTATGCTCACTTGTCTGACAGTAGCATCAGCCCAACGCCACGAAATTCCTCGTGGCAAGGAACACAAGATAACGCCTGTCATTTGCGACATCTTTGAGCACCTTACAGATGATGCAATTTAGCTCAGTTCCGCCCCCAATTTTGATGAAGAGCACCGCGGAGGACGGGTCTGAGAGTCTTCCACCCCTCTCCCCTTCCACCAAACTACACGAGAGGACTTTCGGCTCGCCGCATATTTAGAGTACAGCCATCCCGAACCGACACTATACATTTACAGAACATCCATACCTTCTCGGAGATTCGAACTCGGCACAGGAGTCAGCGATGCTACCTACTATACCGGTTGCGCGGCTCAGCTCTTAACGTACTCTTAACGTAGGCAAGTCTTATAATTATCAACAGTGTACAGTAAAGAAGAACAAATTGAATAAAGTCCTATCTCTGTGGCACTTGCGTGATAATGGGGCACTCCGTAGAATTGACACCGGTGTAAAGTCACTATCGGCGTAGGATCGAAACCGGTTTCTTAGCTACCGTTTTAATCGTGTGCCAACAACGATGCTCTCGATCCTACTTAATATTTATTAATCTTACGCCGCATTTCCCGATGTGTAAATGCTGGAGCATATCCTATGTCTATTTTAAATAAACTCGTAAAATCGCGAGATTTAAGGATATCTGCTAGTTAGAGACTTGTAAACAGTAGGGTTGATAGAAAGAGACTCATATTATATTACTTAATAAACTTCGATATTTTTATATCCTCCGAGTTTTTTTGTAATATCAGTATTGAACACTTTTCTTCCCATCCTAAAAGTTTCCCATTATTTTCTTACATTATTGTATTGTAATATGTAAACATTTTTTTTTAAATTTTTCAATTACGAAGGATATTTTATCTCGTTAAACACAGGGCATATGATCATAAGCTGGTGCTAAGTAGGAAAGTTCAAATGGAAATTTCGAGAACAAGAAATTAATTTGCAATTATGACATAATTACAATTCTTATATTAAATATTGCAATATATTTACGATATTTGAGCACAAAATTGCAACTCAAAGTAATTTATGTAACTTGAGCAATCTTAAAAGTCTTTTCCTAATCAATAGAAATATATTTTACGGTGTTTAATGTGTTCATTTAATGTATTAATTTTACAGGAAATTTTATGCTAATTAATCAGTTATTTAAAATTTCTGTCCCTACTGTAACTTCTCCTTATTCCTCACAGAATGCAAATGAGGGGCCATATCTAAACTGAGGTTTCCGGGTTTTAAGAAAGAGCGTATTTCTGGCATCCCGTGTTGAAGTTTCTGTTGTTCCCAACCAGCTGATTTGTTAGTTTCCTGCCAGCTCTGATAATTGTAATTATTCGGCCTTGTGCTTCATCGCTGCCGACACTTAAAATTATGTTGCTTCGGTGAGCCACCTTCTAGTATGGTTATTAATTGTGTAATCTTTGGCTAGTGTTTCACGTTTAGCTTAAATTTGACTGTTCGATTTACTTGTATCATTATGAGCTGTGGCTTATATTGTAGGAGAAGAGGACTGGTGTGATCTAAATTCTGTTTAAATAAAAAATTATTTCTAATTTTCTCACGACTTTGTCAATTTTTTCAGACGTAGTGATAATGCGTTTCACATCTGTTATTGTTACTAATTAACTTTAACAGATCACTGTAACCCTACATTTTTTTTGTAGAATATTTTTAATTTAAAAACAAAGACTGAATCTCGAGAGTGTTTGAAAGAATGTATACTGTATTAAAAAACAGACATTTATAAATTCGGTAAACACTTTTTTGCTGTTAGTTTACTAGTATTATTTCAGATACTTTTTAATTCTTTCTTTTAATATCATACTAAACCTAATTAATGATCAAGTAATGATCGAGTAAAATTTTCCACAAATTTCCCACATTATTTCCTGTAAAGAATAATTATATATGAAGAATTATTGGTACGTTACTTTCCATGTTTTCAAGATTAAGCGAAATTTATGACGCTTCAAGGGCTGGAGAATTTATTCATTATTTCAAGCAATATTTTGCAGACAGAATTTTAGTTAAACTAATAAAAATGATTTTGAGACATCAATCCATTGTAATTCACTACTAATGGTTTTATATCGCCAACTCTTAATGACATGTCTCACTCGTAATAGAATATTCTATGCATTGATATACGTTGAATGTGCTTACCAGTTCATATATGTCAAACAAAATTGGAAGCATGTCAGTAGCAGATTAGCTACGAGACATTTATTGCTTTACTAGATTTCCAAATTGCACCAAAAAAAGAAAGAAGAAAGAAAAATTTAAATTGCTTCACTAGAAAGTGACAAACTTCTTGAATTTATTAAACTCCTCACTCAATATTCAAATTTATTGTAATCATTGTAATTCAACATCTAGACATCCTTTTGGGGGGGGATTGATGACATCAAGACATGCTATACATTTTCTTATTAGACCTTTTCTTCTGAACCAGATAAAAGTTTTAAGCCTAAGAACTAGACTTTCTTGACACCAGACGGAATTTTCAATTTGCAATACAAATGAGCCAAATCCTGTTGGAATATAAAATAATTAAGGGAAACATCATGAATTATTATCCAAACTTAAGAATACTAATTATTACCTTTATAATGCTAGTTAAAATTCATAATATGCAGTCGGTGATAAGCCAGGCGTTACATTCGTTTTGGATCAATATGACCATTAAATTTCATTTCATGAAGCAGATAAATGAATTTAAAATGTTTTGATTAAATAAATAATACAGTAGAAATGTTGATATGGAAAACAAATGATTACTTACTCTAAATAAAATATTATTTACAGATCCCACTTACATTGCTCTTTTTCCCTTGTGACCAAGACTTTTGAAAAATTGCTAGTAATCGAATCTCTGATCTTCCAACTGCTAACTGCTTGGACTAAATATTATGCCACAAGGACACGCAGAAAACTGCCCTTTATTTTTTACATTCCCTTCCGGGAAGCGTAATGGCAGACCGCACATTCAGTTAAACAATGTTAAACGAATTACGCGCACTGCGCATGCCCAGAAGAGAATTTGGCGCAATTACGACTTTGGCGTCATTTTAAAAGAAGATAAATATGGTATACGGTTGATGTTCTGTTATCTGCACGTAAACAGTTCGGGGTTTTAAAAACTTGTTAGGTTGTACGTTGCTTCATTACTTAAGTGTAAATATCAATTGTAAACGCCCCAAATTTTCGTTTAAGAATAATTACAAAGCAGGAAACATTATGCGATGTTATTTATTGATTGTACTTCTGAGAAATAAAAGCAATCGATTATTTCCCATGTGTTCCATTCATAAATACTTTAACAACTTAAGGAATATATCTAGTTCAAATTACTGAATTAAAGCCAAAGAAATTATTACAAATAACTGATATTAAATGTAATGTTTATGAACAAAATAAACCAAAATTAATTGAAACAGAAACATGTGCAATAAGCACAAAAAAAGTGTCCATAGTATTGCAATCGTAAAGAGTCGCTAAGGTCTACATGACGAACAGGCTTGTGTAGGGTTGTTTATTTTTATTCGCCAGTATTTTCTCCCGCGCCAACGGTACACAATTGAGCATGCGCAGTAAGCGAAATTCGTTAACATTGATCAAATCAATGTGCGGTTTGCCATTACGCTTCCGGGAAGAAAACGAGACTAATTCGCCCAAACAAAGATATTAAATATTCTTCCTTCCTCAAATGAAGATTGAAGATTCAATCATACTCTTGTCTGGAATTTAACAGTTAGGTTTTTATGCTAACAATGAAATGTGTTGAACGATATACAACAAAGGCACACTTTAATTACATATTATAATGATACTAGCTTTTACCCGCAGCTTCGCTCGCATTGATATCCTTAAATGAGTTTGAAAGACTATTGAAAAGAAAATAAAATAATACGATTTTTTTCTGATTGCCTGACTAGGATAATCAGTATAAAATTTTAGTTACTATTACTTGTTAATAATACACTAAGTTACATATAAGTTAAAAATACACTCCGCTTAAAATTTCAATAAATACTGCCCTTCTTCATTGAGATAAAAAGAAATCCATATTGATGTCGCTAAGACGCTATTCTCCATAATTTTTAAAATCCGATTTGGATATATCAAACATTGCAATCTTATCTTACTTTTTTTTTTTGGTTTTACTAAAAAATTCGAAAATAAAATATAATTTGAAAAACTGAAAAACATGCTTTATTAAGATATCTCACTACAAAAATAAATAATTTTCATTACCAAGAATTCAAAAAGTTTAAAGTATTAACAAAACGTTAAAAACATTAATTCTTTTTCAGAAGAGCACGAATAAGAGTATTATTCTAGAATGCTCCTGTATACTATATTAGTATATGTTTTTCCGTTCGGCTCTACTACGTATAAATTCCTGGCTTTGGATACACGCGAACAAGCAACATATAGTTGACCATAGGAAAAGTATGACTTTTCCAAATGCACCCCTGGCTACCTGTAATATTTGCCCTTGAGTTTTGTTAATAGTAGTAACAGCAAAACTAAGTTGGGTTGGAAACTGCAGTCTTTTAATGTGAAATGGTAGCTCAGTGGGGATTATTGGGGATTCGAGGTATGATAACACTTTCCCCTTTTCCTACAACTGTTAAAATAGGGCGCCGATTATATTCTGCCCTAATTGTGTAATCCGAAGCCACGTTCCATTACGCAGTCGATGTCATCTATATTTCGTAAAAGCATAACCAGTACATTTAGTTTCCATTAGAGTTTATGTGAGGGTAGCTTTAACTTGATAGCTCGAACGAATTTAAAAACTCAGCAGGATATGAAGTGCTTTGTTCTGTATCCATGATTGTATCTGTTGACAAATACTCTTTTATTTCTCCCTGCACCTCTTTCAAAATGCCAAGGTTGATTTTGTTTACGATTTCATTCGACGGTGCTAGAATTGCTCTTGCACATAACCAGTGATCACTATTTAAATTTTTTTGCAAGTGCGGGGAAACGTTAGCAATAAGCTCCATATCTTTTTCTACCAAATTACAAAATTCCTCTGAAAGTGAAATACAACCTACAACATCTGTTTCCAAACATCCATCGCCAATTTTCAATAGCGTCTCTGCGTAATTCCCTGAATCTACATCATTATGAAGGTGCACTCTCATATTTGTTTTAAGACTGAATTTTTCAACTTTTGCCCATAAACTTGATGATTTGAGACAGGATTTGATTTCATCTGTAGGTGTACCTTTCTGGATTACCGGCAGAGTTTGTCGGAAATCACCAGCCAGTAAAACTACCTTTCCTCCCATAATATCTGTACTGTTTCGCAAATTCTGAAGAGTTCGGTTTAACGCTTCTATAGCTTTTTTTGTGAGACATCGTACTCTGATCCCACACTAAAAGCTTACATTGTCGCAGCGTCGTACTTCGAGAGCTATTTTTATTGAAATTGCAGATGGGCGAGTCTTCCTGCGCAAAATTAAACGGCAATTTTTAAAACGGAATTTGCAGTACAGCAGCCGTTCAATAGTGTAGCAGCTATACCAGAAGAAGTCACAGCAACCGCTATTTTCTGATCCTTTCTGATGGACATTAATAATAAATTTAGCAAAAGCTTTTTCCCTGTTCCTCCAGGAGCGTCGAAAAAGAAAAGAGCACCATTCCTGAATTCTGTTTTACGTAACACCTGAAGGAACACGTGACTTTGTTCTGAAAGCAACTCAGGGACCAATTCTGCTACTTGCTGCTGCAATGCAGTGAAATTGTAGTCTAATTCTCTGGCAATTTCATCATTAAAGTAATTTCCGTCTGATCGACTAAGCATTCCAAAATCTTGAAGCTTCTTCCCCACCCTTGTCAAAACCTTGTTTTCAATTATGATCAGTGCTTCGTTATATATGGGCTCATTAAAAGTCATATGTGCATGTACTCGTTGCATTTGCCACAAAATGTCTTCCACCATATCCTTCTTGTACTTATCCCATAAAATTCGAGGATTACAATGGCCGCAGGATGATATAAGTGTTGCGTAAATTTCTGTGATTTTATCTGGTGATCGACATTGTGCAGCTTCTTCCATAGTTTCGTTCCAATGGTTATCATTCTCTAACAGACCCTGAGCTTCACATGCTTCTAAATAAGTTCGATGTGCTAGACTATTAACAATTTTAAGGTCTTTAAAGCTAGTTGGACCTCGAACACGATGTAATAAAATGCGCAGACAAAAACATTCAAAATTCGTTACATAGACGGTATAGACACGACCAAGAGCGTCCGATGATTTAACCCCTGGCCAATTTGCAACAGGCATATCTTGAACGCGACGTTGCCATTCTTTTCTTGAGTTGTTCCATGTATAATAACGGGGAACTTCGGAATACAATAATCTTTTGGCAAAAGTATCTGTCTGGCAAAGCTGGAAAAAAGAGGTCAGTGTGGTTTTAGGGGGTTCTTTCTTAAAAATTATTCTCCTTAAAAAAACACGCTGTCCATTTTCTAAATGTACGACACAATATGTAACAATCGGATATCTTTCATGCAAGAAAAAACCAAGGAGACTCCAAGCTGCCTCATTACTACTGACATATCGACCTGCTTGATAGGTTTGTATTTAATTCAGAGGCTGGAACACACCTTCCTTACACAGATTGAAGATTGCCCGGTCGCTCCCTATATTAATATATTTCAAAAGCAGGGTGGCCCAATTTGAACCCAGATTCGATGGGCCATTTGTTATTGAAAAAATCAAATTCGTAACGTTTTATTTAAAGGCAGAAAATGGCCAGCAAATAATTGCTAATATTGACCAGGTCAAGCAATATTATAGTCGTACGGATTTTCAAGTTTTAATAGATCTATTTCAGGATTCTGGGAGTGTGCCAAGAACATTGATGTCGCCATTGCCTAGCAGGGGTCCCCCAGCAACCAACAGAAAAGAAGCTAAAAGCACCAGAGCAAGTGCCGCGAAGCGAACGCAGCAGCAGCCGCAAGGTTCAGGCTCAGTGAGAATGAAGAGAAGGAAAAAAAGAAAAGTTCTCCTACAACAGAAGCAAGTGGCAATGGGAAATCGGAAAAGGTTCATGGACAGTATTCTAAAAAAAGTCCAACGCTAGCACTTAAGCCAAGCACCTCGAAAAAAGCCACAGGAACGTCGGATCGAAGAATCACGGAAAAGAAATGGTCAGCTGACGTGAAAGCGGTGCCATTCCAGCATGACAGGAAGCCCAAAAGAAGGTTTGCCCAGCAAAAAAGCCGGCCCCAGGACCTAAAGAGAAGACCAGATTTCAAGAATCCTCAACAGATCCGAAAGTCGGCGCGATTTACCGAGGAAGGAAAAAAGCGGAAAAGAGTGCCAACGATGCGACAAGCCAGATAAGCCGGAAAAGAAGATTGCATGTTCTGAAGTATCCTACTTTCGAGGAGTTCTGCTTCATTAGGATGGAAGAGTTTAGAAGAAAAAAAGATGAGTGAATATTTTCCTTCTTTCCAATTTTGTATCGAAAGTTCGATTTCTGTCATGTTGTTTAAAGTTGTTAAATTCTGTTTAAAGCAAAAAGTTGAATTCGCAAGTTTGCGAGAATGTAATTGTAACTATCTTTTAAACAGAAAAGATTTCTGAATTCGCAAGTTGGCGAGAATTTATTTTGTAAATACCTTTTTGAGAATTCTCAAGTTGAGAGAAACTAAATTGTGAATATTTTTGGTCGAAATACTTCAGTTTAAAATGTGTTAACTCAAAGAAAGATTGTAGCAAAAGTTTGTAAATTTTGTGTAGCAACTATATCGAATGACGTAAAATGAATTTTAAAATATTGCATGTTAAAATGTTGTATTGAATGTAGAAATTCTATTATCAGCTTTAAAAATATTGCAGAATCAAACTAGTACAAATGTAAGTGTCAAAGCATGACTGTAAAATACACTGGTGTGCAAAACATAAGCAACAGCAAGGTTTTTTGCCATAACTCCACGAGAAATCAACTGAGACGTGAAATGCAGAAATGAAGGAAAGCATTATGTACGCAAAGGATGACGAAAGCATCGGAGCTGAAAAAAGAATACAATGCATACGGTATGAAATCAAACAAATACAAGTTCGTGATTCATGATTGTCTATCCAAGAGGAAAAACAACAAGTGGATGTTCCTTAATATGGGATATGCCTAACTGCAATGGTTGCTTCGCACCGCCTCCGCATACTCAGTGAGTTGTTGGGTGTTCTCCGGAGGATGTAAACGTGCTGCAATACGTCTCCCCAAAGCATCCAATACATGTTCGATGGGATTTAAATCTGGGGAGTACGCTGGCCAATTCATTCGAGTGATATCTTCACTTTCCAGTAGCTCCTCAAAAGCAGGAGTTCGATGTGGCCGTGCATTGTCATCCATAAAAATTACGTCTGGGCCAATGGCACCTCGGAACAGACGCACATGGGGAAGGAGTACCTCCTCAAAATAGCGATCCCCGGTTACAGACCCTCTGTCGAAAACGTGGAGCTCAGTTCTCCCGTTCAACATAATGCCTCCCCAAACAAGATCTCCAGGACTACTGTTATGGCGTCTTTCCTTGATGTTACTGGGATAAAACCGGGTCCCGACCTCTCTCCAAATCAAAACGCGCTAAGAATCGCTTCTCGTACTGAACCGACTCTCATACGTAAAGAGGACACGAATTCATTGACCAGTTGTTCAGTTTTATGCTCTCTGCACCACTGTAAACGGTGGCGTCCGTGGCCAACTTTCAACGGTAGGCAGCGTTCAGGACAGCGGGCGAATAGGCCCTCTTTGTGAAGGCGTCTGGCCACAGTAAACCACAACACTTGTCGCCCCGTTGCTGAGCAAGTTGCAGAGTTGCTGAGCAATGGCGCTTGCTGACTGCTGTCGATCTCTTTTCGCCTGCAGGACGATATATCGGTCATCCCCTGCAGATGTCGTCCTCGAGTGGCCACCACCAACCTTTCTTACAGCAGTACCTGTGGTTTGGGACGCTTTCCAAGCGCGTGAAATGACACTTTTGTTGATTCCGAACTCTGCAGCTACACTAATGACAGTACGCCCCTCCTCCAGCTTTCCGATCATTCTTCGTCCAGTTGATTTCTTCTAGCCATATTTCACGAACTGACTCACTGGCACTTGCAGCGATTATGTAGAATTGCGTCTCCGTCCTTCCTCTTATTCTACTGTTGAGCTACGCGCGCCGACATCAAGCGTTTTGTGTACGCTCATGTCGCCTCTGACGTTTCGTTCCTGATATTTGCATACGCATGATGTTTCTACTGACTTACGTGTTCATTGTACTGATCTCCAGACCTCCTTTTCTGCAATTTCATGGCTATCTGCTAAATTTTTACATTGTTGCTTAAGTTTTGCACACCAGGGTACTTTATATAATAGATGAATTGGAAGAAAGTTTGTAAGGTTTTAGTTAAACTAACCAAGTTTATTTTAATTTAAATCTTTTCTATCTCCTCTCTGCTTCAACTTCCTGTCAGAAGAAGCGCGCGTTTTTAGCTTATGCTAATTTTTGAAGTTCAGCCAAGCACTATTTAAGACAGAGGTAGAAACCTCTCGGTGTGTGAGAGCTTTGCCTCAGATCACGGTCACGCTGCTCAACTTTCGCCTGACCAGCTAGCAGTTTAAATTTATAAGCCATAGTGCTTACTACGTGATTGCTTTGTAAAATAAATTAAAGTGCGGTAGTATTTAGTATATCTTGCTACGCACCCTTTTCGGTAGAGGCCAATCTCCGCGAATTGCTCTGCGAAGCAAAGTTTAATTTAAGTTATATTTTAATTTATTTAAATTTATTTGATTGTTAAGTTCGACCAAAGTTTGGTCTGTTACGTTCTGTATCTCTCCCGAATTGGGAGGTTTGTATTTAATAGTGATTGAATAAAAGAGGATTTCAAATCCCTTCACGTGCAGTTATTCTCCAGCCCAGCAGTTACATCAGAACATAGCGTACCTTCCGCTCCCTGTTCCAGTTCAGGACTTAGAACGTAAGGATAAGAACCCTTTACAGAATTTACCATGTTCTCAAAGAATACACACAGAATGCTAAGTCCTGATAGTGGCGCCCGCACAAAAAGAAGAGGATGGCCTCAACAACAAGAAGACGAACCTGAGACACCTGCTGTACCTGTCCAGAATCCTGAGATAGCACCTCCTGGCATAGAAGGATTCGGCTACATCGTACAAACCATGCGAGCAGCCATGAAGCCAGCGGCAAGTTTTGACGGCAAGACAGCCGTAATCAATTTCCTGGAAAAGCTAGACTCCCACTTCATGCTATATCCAGTCCACGAATTTCAGAAAGTCGCTCTTGCTACCAGCGCTTTGAAGGGCCAAGCGCTAAGTTGGTTCAAGTGCATCGGAAAGAATCTCTTGGGGGAACCAGGAAGCCCCACATACACGTATGAAAATTTCAAGAATTCTCTAGTGAAAGCATTTCCCGTGGTGCGAGATCGAGCCAGATTGGAAGCTGAACTGTTTAGCCGATACCAAGAAAGAATAGAAGATTTGTCTAATTTTATTTTGAGGAAAATTCAAGTTTTCAAGCTTTTGTATGGAAGTCGCCCGGATCCTGAAATTATTCAAGTTATACTTCCTAGGCTACTGCCCCAAGTTCAAGATTTCATCGAACTAAGAAATCCAACAACATTAGACAGATTATTTGAGCTCGCGGTACAATTTGAAAGCCGAAGAACAGCCGACAACGAACGACGACGCCAATTTGAGCGAAGAAGTCAGTGGAGTTCGCCAAGACCGCAGCAAAAGCAAAATCAAAGTTACGGGAATAAGGCGAAGCAATGGCCGAAGAAAGATGTGTCTCCTAAAGCGAGCGGCGAACGAAGGGAATTTAATAGAAGAACAAGCAAAGATTCCGAGGGCAACCAGAAGAAAAAGAATTTAAACTAAGAGGGATTTCTTCGAGGAAGGTGAAGAAGTCCGAAGCAGCGCAAAACCCTTCCAAAATCAATTTAAACACCGTGGTCGTTAAGAATTTGAGTTTGCCGAAGATTGAAGTTCTAATCAACAACATACCGGCGACAGCCCTCTTGGATACAGGAGCCCAAAGCAGCTTCGTATCGGAAAGATTCTTTAAGAAGCACTTTCGACGTTACAGAATTTTTAGTGCAAGAGACACGGATGTCATAGCGGCCCAAGGAGAAAAATGTAGCTGTTTAGGAAAAGTACCATTGTTCGTGCGTATCAACAACGAACAGGTAAGAATCCTGTTTTATATTGTGCGTAACCTGCAGACTTGTATTATTCTAGGTGTGGACTTTTTTAGTTTGGCAGAAGCAAAAATTGATTTCAAGGGGGGAGAACTAACATTAAATATGAAGCCAATTGAAGCGAAGAATGATAAGCCCCCGCAGCTGGACTTGGAACATTTACAAGCAGAGGAAAAAGAGAAAATCCAAGGTCTGGTAAGTCACTTTGCGAATTTATTTAGTGATGTACCAGGCTTTACGCAGGTGGTGAACCACGACATTGACACGGGGGACGCTCAGCCAGTTAGGCAAAAGCCATATAGATATGATAGGACAAAAGAAGAAATAATTGAACATCATATTAAAGAGATGTTAAAGAATAAAATCATCACGCCAATTTCTAGCAGTTATGCTAGCCCCGTTGTCCTGTGTAAGAAAAATAATGATTACCCGATTACGCACCCGAAGCGGTGGCGTTTTGCTATAGATTATCGCAAGTTAAATTCAGTTACAAAATATCCTGTATATCCGTTGCCGATAATTGAAGAAATTATTCGAAATATTTCGTCTACAAAATACATGACTACATTAGATCTCACGAGTGGCTATTTTCAGATTGGGGTAAAACCCGAGGACGTACACAAAACCGCGTTCATAACGAAATCTGGTACGTACGCATTTCTTAGAATGCCGTTCGGATTATCCGGCGCGCCGGCAACGTTCCAAAGATGTATGGACATCGTCTTAAGACCAGTCCTTGGTAAAAGCACTTTCATATATTTAGACGATATTATAATTACGAGTAGTACTCTAGAACAACACTTACAAGATTTAAGAAAAGTATTTTCATTGTTAAACGAAGCTGGTTTAAAGATAAATGCGTCTAAATGTAAATTTGCCGCAAAAGAGTTACGTTATTTAGGATTTAAAATTTCCCAAAAGGGAATCGAAACGGATCAGTCAAAAATAGTAGCCATTAGAAATTATCCTGTTCCTAAAACAGCGAAGAAATTATCGTCGTTTCTCGGGATGTGTTCATATTACCGGGCTTTCATTAAAGACTTTGCAAAAATAGCTGAGCCACTGCTAAAGTTGAAAAGAAAAAAAGCTAGGTTTTCGTGGTCAGCAGAAGCCAACTTGGCGTTTCAAAAATTGAAAGACGCATTGACTCAAGCTCCCGTCTTAAAATTTCCAGAAGGGGATAAAGGATTAGAGATTTCAGCGGACGCTTCAGATTTCGCGATTGGTGCAGTGCTTTCCCAAAATGGTCAGCCCGTGGCTTTTTTCAGCCGAACATTAAATGAAACCCAAAGAAACTATTCCGCAACAGAGAGAGAAACTCTCGCAGTGTTAGCATCAGTACAGAAATTTCGTGTGTTCTTTGGAAGTTCTCCAGTAACTGTATATACCGACCACGCGGCGGTCACTAGACTCTATTCTGGAAAAAATTTATCACCCAGATTAATAAGGTGGGCTCTCAAATTACAGGAATATAACCTAATAATTAAACATACGCCGGGAAAGGAAAATGTTGTGGCAGATGCTTTAAGCAGAATTAACTTAGATGAAAATGGAAGTGTAATTAAGATAGCCATGTTAACATCCAAAGTATTAGATTCTCGTGAAACAGTAATAGCCGAACTCAAAAAAGATCCGGAGTTCAAAAATATATACAATTATTTGGCCGACCCTGAGAATTTCAATCATCCGGATATTGTGCCGATAAGAAATAGGGCCGAAAATTACGAATTAATTGACGGACTGTTATTCTATACGAAAGCTACTAATGAGAATCATGAATATAGACCGGTTATCCCAGCTAGCATGAGGTTGAATGTATTAGAAGAGTTGCATGATTGTGCCATTTCGGCTCATTTAGGTATAAGAAAAACTGTTCAGAGAGTTCGCGAGGCAGTTTTCTTTCCAGAACTGCAAAAGTTTACTAGGGCGTATGTCCAGTCGTGCCCAACATGTCAATTAAATAATTATGTTAATTTCCGCCCGGCCGGGTTCCTAAATAGTATTAAATCAGAATTCCCAAATCAAATAATAGGCATCGATTTACTTGGACCTTACCCTCGAAGTAAAGTTAATAAAAGCCGATATCTTTTAGTTATAGTGGATCATTTTAGCAAATGGTTAGAGTTAATTCCGTTAAAACGCGCGTCTGCAAAAATTGTAGTAGATTCAATTCTAAATAAGTATATTTTAAAATACGGGGCGCCCCTAAAAGTTATTTCAGACAATGGTCCTCAGTTTGTTAGTAAAATGTTTGAGGAAATGTGTGCAAAACTGGGCATACGTCATCTAAAGATGGTCCCGTATCGTCCGCAGTCAAACATAGCGGAACGGGTGAATAGAAATGTAGTGAAAATAATTCGTAGTTATGTGAAAAACTATCACTCTACCTGGGATAGCCATATAAATGAATTTGCATTTGCACTTAGGACCGCCAAACACGATACTACACAAAAAACACCCGCTGAACTCTTCTTAGGAAGAAAGATCTTGACCCCCCTAGATAAACTGTTCTTTGTACAGGAAAGGGCAGAAGAATTTAAAATGAGTGATATACAAAAGTTAATACGGGAAGCGACGGAAAATATAGAAATGGCCCAAAGAAAACAGAAATTGTACTATGACCTAAAAAGAAGAGAGGTCAAGTACAATGTGGGAGATGAAGTGTTGAAGATTAAACACAACTTGTCAAATGCCCCAGAGGAAAAGGTGGGGAAATTTTTTCCGCGTTTTGAAGGCCCGTTCACAATTGAACAAATTACGGGGGCAGTGGTTATATTAAAAAGAAATGATGGTCAAACGCTCAAAGCGAATGTGGACCAAATAAAACCGTTCTATAATCGCAGCAAAATGGCTGTATTTAAAGATTCGTTTCAGGATCCGAGGCAATCGACTAGCCAGGAAGATATACGTCAGCAAAAACAGCAGGAACCAGCTACAACGGCATCGAAATGTCAGAAGAAGAAAGCTCCCCCCCAACAAAGAAATAAGAACCAAAAAGGTGGTTTCAAAAGAAAGTCTCACGATGCAGGTGAACAAATCTACGAACGGAATTACGAGCGCACCAAGAGAAGAAAGCAGAATGGGCAAGGGAAGCCCAATGTATCCAAAAGAACTGTGGAATCATCGGACAGGTGCCTGAGAAGCAAGAAACGTCGATTGCAGCCTGAGAATCAACTTCCCGAATACAGCAGGAACCAGGACAAGCAACGAGCAAGGGCCCAGGAGAGAAGGGCCCAGTCCACCAAACGTCCAGCGGAGCAACCTCCTCTACAAAGGAAATTGCCGAGGATACAACGACGGAATTTCAAAAGAAAAAGAGACGAGCAGGCTCCGAAAGAACAACGAAAAACGAGGAAACTGAACCAGGCCACAACTTACTCAAGTTTTAAAGATTGGGCCAAGAAAAGGATGGACGATCATAATAAGATAAGTACAATTTCGTATTCAAAAGTTTAGTTAATTTTTGAGTATACTGCAAGTTGCAGGGCTGATTTTACCTCAAGCGAGGTTGACTTTTACGCCAAGTGAGCGATAAGTCCTCATATGGAAAGTAAAATGTTTTGTTAAAAGAAATTGTAATTTTCAAAGATTTAAAATCACTTAATGTTTTGTAAATAGATTAATTCTGTAAAAGCAATGAATTGCTGAAAAGAATATGTTAACTAAATGATTTTGTATGACGCTTTGTCTAAAGACTTGTAAAATGTCTAGAATGAAAATTCGGAAAATTGAAAAACACGATTTAGTCTGTAGACTATTAATTCAATGTAATTTGATATTTCAAGAAAGTACCTTGAGAAAGGAATAGGAAGCACTTGCTGTAAGCTTAGAAATTTAACCTATATTTCTGTAAGCTTAGAAATTTAACCTCTATTTGCATTTCAGGATTGCTATGAAATTGTTAATGTGTTATGAAATGTAACAAATAATATTATGCTAGCAATGCACGTTAAGTGCAATATTAATGTGAATGTTGTGTGCAAACTGCGAATTTGTATGCATGAAAAGTTAAAGATTGACTATTTTAGAATGCAAGTGTTAATTAGGCTCTCCACCAAATACACTTAAAGTGTTAGACATAAAGCTAGTGAGAACCTTAGGATTAGCTGGTTATAGGGCGTTTTTTTCAGGTCTCGTATGTCAAGTTCTAACTAATGTTAGTCGATTGTAGGTGGAAGAGTTGAACACCCCCGAACACATAAAAACCCGCAATGGCGGTTTGCTTTACATCCAACACCGGTGAGAGAGCATACGGGGGAAGAATTTAATTGTGCTTGAATGATAATGTGTGTGTGCAAAATTACACACAAAAAAAAAAAAATAAGGATTTGTACCACTTAGAATTATTCTGTTATTATGTCATACTAAAGTTGTTTTCCTTCCAGATTTTGCTGGAAGGAGTAAGACTGTTTGAAGAATAAGACTTGAAAAAAAAAATGTTGAAGATTGTTGTTCCAGAAAATTTCGTCTGTATTTTACACAAACATATATTGCCTTGTAAGAGTTGGCCTAAGTTTAGAACAGTGAAATTTTCGACTATTTAGAATTGCTAGTTTTCAACATGGTCCGTTTGGACCAAAGTAGTTTAACTATCGCAATTCTGGCGGGAAGTTTGTAAGGTTTTAGTTAAACTAACCAAGTTTATTTTAATTTAAATCTTTTCTATCTCCTCTCTGCTTCAACTTCCTGTCAGAAGAAGCGCGCGTTTTTAGCTTATGCTAATTTTTGAAGTTCAGCCAAGCACTATTTAAGACAGAGGTAGAAACCTCTCGGTGTGTGAGAGCTTTGCCTCAGATCACGGTCACGCTGCTCAACGTTCGCCTGACCAGCTAGCAGTTTAAATTTATAAGCCATAGTGCTTACTACGTGATTGCTTTGTAAAATAAATTAAAGTGCGGTAGTATTTAGTATATCTTGCTACGCACCCTTTTCGGTAGAGGCCAATCTCCGCGAATTGCTCTGCGAAGCAAAGTTTAATTTAAGTTATATTTTAATTTATTTAAATTTATTTGATTGTTAAGTTCGACCAAAGTTTGGTCTGTTACGTTCTGTATCTCTCCCGAATTGGGAGGTTTGTATTTAATAGTGATTGAATAAAAAAGGATTTCAAATCCCTTCACGTGCAGTTATTCTCCAGCCCAGCAGTTACATCAGAACATAGCGTACCTTCCGCTCCCTGTTCCAGTTCAGGACTTAGAACGTAAGGATAAGAACCCTTTACAGAATTACCATGTTCTCAAAGAATACACACAGAATGCTAAGTCCTGACAAGTTTGAATTGAATGTGTTTAAAGTACTCTCCAGGTTTTACTTAAGAATGTAATTAAGTTCTATTTTAGCACACTAGAAGTAGTTTTGATGTTTGAGGAGTCTTCTAAGGTCTTGAGTGTCAAGCTTTAACAAATAGTAGTTGTTGTGTAGGTGGTACAGCAGTTCGCCGAAGCACAACATTAACAGACTCAAATTCACTCAGAACTATTTCTGGCGAGCATTGCTGGGAAGCTGCAATTTGTGTCAATGAAAGCTGATTGAGGAAAAAAATAATTTCAATAAAGAGTATTGGTAACGAAAATGGAAACTGTATGAAAGACATTACTAATACTTTTTCTTCGAGATTAATTGGAAGGACAAGACTGACGTCTGACTGAAAGTAAAGATGAAGTAAATGTCTGTATTCAAATTCAAATTGTAAATATGTTATATTTGCCTTAGTTTTAGTATAACTTTAGAAATTGTTGTAAAGTTGGCCCTAAACAGGAAACGTTTTAAAGATGAATTCAAGAAAGTACTATGGCTACAAGTTTAAACTCTGATAAAAAAGAGTTTTGTAGAATTTGCACCCTTAAAAAAGGTCGTTTTGAGACCTTATTCTTCGAGTAGTTAAATTCTGGGGGAAAATGCTAATTTTATCAACAGTTATTTTAATTTACGCATCTTTCCCATCTTTCTAGTTTCAGATTACAATTTCCTACCAGAATCTAATTTCAGAAACGCGGTTAATGCAAATGAGTAAAGAATAGTATTTAAGTCGATGTTTCACCGACTTCGAGAGACAGTCTGAGTTCTTGACTAGCGCGCGTTTGCCTTTTGGCTACGTGTCTCTTAGCTATTGCTACGTTCGGCCTTACTTTAATCCCTTGTTTGGCTTCTCCGACTTAATTAAGATTTAGGGGCCAACTACTTAGAATCTTGATAGCTTCGGCTATATCTTTCATATATTTATCGAGAGGTTGAGACCCTCGGACCCGTGCCCCCCCCCAGTGCTTTCCTCTAAAAGTGGGGGCGAACTGAGCAAAGTCGTTCTGTCATCTGAATGGTACCCAAGGATCTTGCCAACGACAAGCGCAATCTTGACTCATTGCCACAAGCACATTTGCGGGCTTGCTCTGACTTCAGATAAGCGAGATTAGTCACAAAACCAACAAACAATGCAAGAGTGACATCTTGTTTTGATATAATTTTGGCAGAATTATATTTATGGGTAATTATTATTCTAACTTCCTACCACTTTCTGCAATTACCCGTGTTCTAAATAATACAAATTAACATCGGTTCTATGAATTCCTTTAGCTAGAAGCTTACAGCATTTAAAAGAAAAAGTACAAATGTGTACGAAAAGCATATAGTTTTGTGGGGTTTTACTTATTTAATTCCAGTGTTCTATCCTAGAACCCCATGAACACTAACAAGCGAATAATCGCTTGTGGACAAACACGTAAGACTTAAGAAGGGTTAACTATCCTTTATTTCTCAGAATAAATGCAATCCACTCCTAACTCGGAGTATACACAAAACCTCCACTTGGGCTTGAGCTTAAATAATAATGAATTTAAACTAAGCTAAGCTCAACTAAAGCTATCTGAAAGATATAGCCGAAGCTATCAGAATTCTTAGTATTTGGCCCCTAAATATTAATTAAATCGGCGAAGCCAAGCAACGGCCTAAGTATGGCAGAGCGTGGTAGCTAAGAGAGAACGTAGCCAAAAGGCAAACGCGCACTAGTCAGGAAAATCGGACTCTCTCTCTCGAAGTCGGGGAAACATCGACTTAAATAGTACTCCTACTCATTTGCATTAACTGCGTTTCTGAAATTACATTCTGGTAGAAAACTGTAAGCTGAAATTAGAATAAATAGGAAATAAGAGTAACTTAAAACTGTTAATAAACTTAGGATAAACCTTACAGTTTCCTGAATTAGCATTGTTTTTATGTTTTGTATTAGTGTTCCAAATAGCATTTTATTAAGACTGAAACTATGTAATATTCATTAGCGTCGATAAATATTAATTATTTTTAAACACGTCAGGAAAGTAACCTCTTGGAAGTGTTTGACATTTTCATCGCGTTCACTTAAGTACACTGGTAAAATAAAATGTATTCCCATTTTAAGTAAGTATTAATTGCAAGCTTCATGCGCAAGCAATGTGACGTACTAAAGCTGCAGGTAAGTCTTATATAAGTATTAACTAATTTATATATTATTATTAAATAAGTGCAGAAGTTTCCGCGTAGCATTAAGTCAAAATTGAACAATATTGCAACAAATATTTCTTCCTACCATTTCGCTTTAACATGCTAAACAGTTCATTTTGATAATGGCCTATGTCTTTCATTTCTGTGAGACTCTTTCTCACAATAGCGGACTGATTAATTGCTTATTTTAAAATTATTTTCAATGTTAAACTGAACTCTCCATATCAAGATCAGATTCCAATTTTATGTTAATATTACGATTATTATATTTGAAATATTTACAATATCATTTTTACGTCTTGAAATTTTAATGGTAAACTCTTCGTGATTTTAGACTACAGTCTGAAGTTTTCAAATTGCTGCTGTGATTGTTTGTTAGCAAATACGAAGAATTGCGTTGATTTGATTATCGATTGCATAACACCAATATTTTTTCTAATACTTTTATATTATAATATATTTATTTCAGAACATGTTTTAAAATATTTAAGAATATTAAACTAACACTGAAATAATAACTGCGTTTGCATGATATAAACCTACGTAATTTTTAGCATTGTAGTTCTTGAGTGGAAAAATATCTACAGTAGTTTCTGAACGAAAGAACGAGGTTATTGGGGCGAACATAATGTTCTCCTGAACTAGCAGCTAAGACATGTTATTTCTTTTTTTATCTGTCGAAGAGGAAGAACAACAAGAAAAGCGCACCGGTTGTGGAAGAGTAAAAAGAAGTCTCGTCTGTCATTCGGCAACTATATGTTCTTAGATGGCTTATACGTAACCAAGCTTTGAATAGAAAGAAAAATACTTAATATTTTTCTTAAATGAATGGCAACAGTAAACTTATTATCTGACCAGAGTAACTGTGATTATAATGCGTGTCTCAAAGAGGTTAGAATAAATAGAGTAACTCTTCATCACTGAACGTTTATCAGTCTCCCGTTCAAATTTTAATAATTAACATAAATGATTTGCTTCTCAGTTTGTGAAAAATCACAGGAATTGAAAATAAAAATTTCACATTTAATAAAATCTGGGTATATAACAATGTATGGATATTGTTCGGAGAACAGCCTTGACGCCAAAAAGGGAGAAACAGCTTACTGTGGTATGGCAGGCAGTCGTTGTCATTCCATGACGTACTTCCTCTAGGCAGACAGCCGTAATACTTTTCTCTTGCTAAGGATTATCTGTAGTATTACTTATTATCTGTAGTATTTATTATTAGTATTTATTATTGTAGTATAGTAATTAAAGGGAGAAACAGCTTATTGTGGTATGGCAGGCAATGGTTGCCATTCGATGACGTACTTAATCTAGGTAGACAGCCGTAATACTTTTCCCTTGCTAAAGGATTATCTGTAGTATTACTTATTATCTGTAGAATTTATGATTAGTATTTATTACTGTAGTATTTATTATTGTAGTATTTATTCTGTAGTATTTGATTATCTGTAGTATTTACTTCCGTTGGCATTATGAAATGTCGCCCATACCCTTAAAGAAGCCAAGCTGGCGCAACCAAGGCTGTTCTTTGAACAATATCCCAATGTCCAAACGGTATTGTGAGACAAATGTATACATGGTAGAACTTATAAGACCAGTAGAAGTTTATGCCTCATGACACTTTTCTGAACCTGCGGACATTTGTTTTTGCTCTCAAAGTTGGTGTAATTTTATTTAGGAATCTATTTTGTAGTCTCATCTATACGCTGTATGGCGGCCATCATAAGTCGCGACGTCACGTTGTTGACACTTCCTTGACTTCATTTTTGTGACGTCATGCTTACATCATCTACCTGAACCTCCTTAACTCTGCCTTAAGAATGAAAACTTAAGTTTTTCTTTTCTTCGGCAAATTTGATAAAAGAAGAATAGGTTTCTAATTGAGAAATTCGAAATAGATTCTAAGATCTGAAAAAAGAATTTTTCATTAAAAATTTCAAAACTAGTAAAAACATTTTAACACATAAAAAACTTTAATTAGAAAAAAACAAATGATATCGATTTCTAACATTGGATGTTATTAATGTATTTTATTAATTACAAGAGAAACTTATATGTTAACTGAAGTTATCGGAAGGGCATGTATATAAATTAAATATAGCATTTTAATACTATCGATTAGATAAAGTTAATAAAATACTTTTAAGTTCGTAAAATTCTGCGTTTATTCATTCTAAATAGTTTAATTTTTTAATCACTTAAAGACATTAAATATTAAAAACTCTAAAAAAAGCTATGCAAGAGGATGAGTGGAAGATAAATTAAGATTTTATTTTTAGCATTATGGCAACATTTTCCAAGAACTATTTCCAGATTATTTTAGAGGCGTAATCATAACTACGAATTTTATTTTGCCAATATAAGATATTATTAACTTGAAATGATAGCAATTCACTTTATTCGACGTGTAAAAAATTGCATTTAAAACATAAGTTTTATATATGCGATATTTAGTTAGTGAAACAGTGAAAAAACGTTTTGGAGCTTTGTGTACTGAATTTTTCTCTAAGATTAAACTTTTGATTATGGATAAATATAGGACCTTGCTATAAATCCTATTCTGACTTTCAAAGTGACTAAACGCGCTATTCCTACGTCCTATTGTGATGGTCTGGACTACGATGCTTATTGAATTATTGATGCTAGAACGTTACACAGGAATAGTGTTTCTTGCATGTGTTTTAGACAATACTATTCTAGTACTCGAAATCACGCTCCATCAGAACCGTTATAAATTAGAAGTACTACATTTTATGATTCGGTATATTTTTGGTAGAAATAAATATTTCAGATAAGAAATGCTGAAGTTGTATATGATAATTTCTTGTACAAGTTTAATAGAAACGAACATATGCCCAGAATCCTTTGAAATCGGATTCAAGATTCTTCGGTCTTCATTAAATTTTTACTGTAACTTGGATAGCTGCAGAGCATTGCAAGTTTCCATAGGAAATTATACTCAGAATTTCACGATTGTAAAGAATAAAAGTACTCTGTTGACATGCTTTTGTTATTTAATGATCAGCATATCAAGGAAATAATATGAAATCCCTGCTTCGGGTACGGTTCATTTTCAAGGAGTTTTCGCTTTCAGACTTCAAATGTCTTTTTACAGCGATACCGATGGCAAAGTTTTAAATAACTGGTCACCAGGTTGATTTGGTTGATTGGACTTTTACCTCTTCTTCCATTGTATTTCTAGCTCTGAGATGTAATTAGGTATTCTAGGTTAATTAGGGTGTGCCTCCTTTTGTTGATATTTCCCGAAAGTTTAATTCCCAATTATTGAGTATTATTGATTTCAATTCCCAGGAAGGTCACGCCAATTTCTTAAGATTTTTCCCTTCTAGACTTCCGTATGACTTCATGTGATCAAGTACGCATACTTAAGAATTACTATATGATCATACAGTTTGATCATAGGAACGGAATGATAGCTGTTTGGCGCATTTTAGATTGATTACTAGACAGCTGATCAAGAATTCTGAAATAGAAAAAAATTTGTTGAAAGGAGAATATGACATTTTATTATTGCATCACTAACTCTATTATTACTTTTAAGAGAATTTTCTTTCGAAAGATTTTATTTTGAGTAACTTCTAAATTAACAAAAGTGGTAGAGTTTACCGTTTTAACTAAATAGTTATTTGAAAATCTAGTGCTTTCGTCTTTTCATCCATTGGGTATACGCTTAAGATTTCAACAATTCCAGATGGTTATATATCGGTCTATTTAAGGTAAGAAAAGAATTAAATTACAGAAACTGAATTCTTATATAGTAAAGTATACTAGATATCTCATTTATTTTTGATGATATGGTGACTGATAAATTGGTCTTTAGAAATCTAAAGTATTTTAAGCTAAATGCTTTTATTAAATTCTGGTTAGATATTCATTATGTCCTAAAGAATGCGTTCCTTTCTTTCGATGAAACAATATTTCATTATCAGAATAAGACGTATGACGAGCGTTGACTGTCGCAATTTATATGTTTCAAGTCATACATTGGAATGATTTCAGCGCTTAAATAAATATATTATATTTTGGTTTTTTGTTAGTAATAAATACTTAAAACATTAATAACACAAGGATACAATCAAGAACATAAACGCGATGAAACCAGCTGAAATTCGACTCCGGTAAATACTTTTAAATTACTTAATTAAATCCTAATTCTATCCATTGCGAACCGGAGCTGTAAATAAGACAAATTCTGATAACTTGTTGTGCAATTAAATTAAAATTTTAACAGAAAATTTCTAATAGTATTTAAAATGCATATTTTATTTAGGAGTTGATGAAACTGAGACTGGAATCAAGTACTGAATTTATATCTCATTTTCTCTGAGGAGAGAAAAATTCAGAAGAAAACTCAAGCAGCTGAGGTAGAGAATGCTCCATGTTGGAATGTAATTCTTTCAAGAAGTGAAAATTTTACGAGCTGTATTTAGCTAGACATGTTTTTGCCTAGCTAAATACAGCTCATACAATGGTTTAATTTTAACGGTTTTTATGGGTTTAACTGAGTTAAGAGATTTGGTTAACTTCAGTGTGGTTTTAATTGATTTAAAAGCCAAAACAAGATGAAAATTATCTAGTCGTGAAGAATGCTATTCGAAATATTTATTTTCCTTTATGTTCAGCTACGCATCTTCATACGTTCAGCTACGCATCAGGTTTCATTTCTAATTTATTACAAAATTGATTTTCTTCATTTAATTTTTATGACAATTAAATTTATTATTTACATATTTATCATTTACTAGTTGTTTTATGTACCTTACGTCCTCACTATTTGACGACCTTTTTACAAGACCGCTGTAACATGTTTAGTTTTAGATTTGAAGGTAAACGAAATTACACTGGTGTGCAAAAATTAAGGACGAAGTCGAAAAATTAGCATATCAGCTGAATGAAGAGGCAGAGCGGACAGAAAGACCAATCAGGAGATTAAGTAAGGTGATGTACGGTAGCACATGCGCAGATATGCAGGTAGACGTAATGGGGGAGTGTCTGAGTAGTATAAAGCATGCTGTCGGTGTAAGATCGGTATTTCTGGCAAAGAGATTGCACGCCGTATAGCAGTTAAAATCACACCAAGTTGCTGCCTCAGCGAGAAATGGCGAATAATCAATCTGTTAGACGGCATCTGGATGCTTTTACCCGAGGTCGAATGGTCGAATCATAGGGAAGTTGGAAGAAGGCCACAGTGCGGCTGCAGAGTTCGGAATTGCTCATAGCATCGTTTCACGACTTTGGAGACAATTTCAAACTACAGGAACAGCTATCCGGGGGTTTAGTAGTGGTCGTCCACGAGGAACCACACCCGCAGATGACCGGTATATTGCCTTACAGGCCAGAAGAAACAGGCGGCAGACAGCGGGAGAAATCGCTAGACACACGACACAGGCGACTGGACGACCGATATCGCGTTTTACCGTGGCCAGAAGACTGCACGGTGGTGGTCTGTTTGCACGACGCCCTGTACGGTGTGTACCTCTAACGCCTGCCCATCGGAGAAGGCGTTCTCTGTGGTGCCGGGAACACCGGAATTGGAGAGACAATGAATGGGGACGAATACTCTTTACAGATGAGAGCAGATTTAGTCTGAGTTGCGATTCTAGACACATACACATCTGGACAGAGCGGGGAACACGCAATAACCCCTTCAACATCATCAAAAGGGACTGTTTTGGAGGTCGCGGAGTTCTCGTTCGAGCAGACATAATGCTTGGTAGCCGGACCGACCTTCATATCTCCCAAGGAGGTTCGTCACCTGGGACTGCTATTGTAACGAGGTTCTTCTTCCTTACATGCGTCTTTTCACAAGGGCTATGGGTCCTCAGTTCCTCTTCATGGACGACAACGCTCCACCTCATCGCACAGTTACTGTCGAAGAGCTGTTGGAGAGTGAAGATATTGAACACATGGATTGGTCGGCAAGGTCTCTGGATCTAAATCCCGTCAAGCATGTACGGAACTTACTAGGGAGACCCGTGGCAGCACGTAACTTATCGCCAGTAACGATTCCGAAACTGCGATTGGTGCTACAAGAGGAACGAGCAGCAGTGTCTCAACAGCTCATTAACAACCACATATCCAGCATGCACAAATGATGTGAAACCTGCCTAGCAGTCAGGGGAGATCATATCCCCTATTAAAGACCGGATGTTTCTTGCTGGACACCCATCACAGGGATGTTTCGGCCTTCAGTCGCATTGCGCTCCATGCTACTTTTTCAATAAAGCTTCTTTTTATCCCTCTGATTTCTCTTTTAGTAAGTGTTGCTTACATTACTCATGTCCTTACGTATTAGGGATCTTACGGTATTAAATGTGTTGATTTGAAAAGCTTTTTACAAAGTTATATTGAAAAAACCGTCTCGTCCTTAATTTTTGCACACCAGTGTACTTCAGACAGCATTTCTTTCTTCAACTAACCATCAATGCTATTAAAGCAGATGAAGTAGATATGTAGCTTGATTTTAAGAGAAACTAAGCATTCAATCAAATTTGAATTTTTTACAGTAATTAAAATAATGTATAGTGTTCTCTCTTCCACTAATCGGTTACATGCAATTTCATATGATACTTTCTTAAACAAAGATTTCATTTAGAGTAAAGCAACAAAAGTCTTTAAGTATTACCTTAACTTAAGTACATTCCTTTGGATTTCGAGGGCAATCTGGTGTAGATCCTTTTCTTCGGGTAGCAAAAATTGTTTACTTTCCATAAGTAACTTAATCTAGTAAAATATCCAAATCATGTTATTAATATATATAAATCATTCTGTTACTAACTTCCATTTTACATATATTGATATTTAAATATTACAGTAAATACGCTTATTGGAAACGGTAAAGTAAATTAACACTGAATCTATAAGCCCGGAAAACCGAGTTATTTTATAATGAGATCTTTTCATTTCCTATTTAGGTAACTGAAAATACATATTCGATAAATAAACAGCTGACGCAATATATTTAGAAATTTCTGTCCTGCGGAAAATATTTACGTATAAAGTACAGTGTATTAAGTATAAGATTTTGAGAGCTAATTCTTTTAAAACACTACTAGTGTGATTTTCATAAAACTTGGTACTTTGGTATAATATGAGTGGTGAAACTGAAATATGGAACAATTATCGGTATATTATTTTAGAAGTAGTCCGATTTTATCTTAAAATACCTAGGTTAGAGCAATATCTGTACATAAATCTAATACATATCCTAAGTCGCGTTTTCGAGACATGAAAAACGCAAGTTAGATTTCGTCAATCGGCCCACTAGAAAGGGAGATATAGAATTTTTTTTCCCCGAGCTGTACCAATCACTCGTAACACAAAAGCCCACGCGAGAAAAATGGGATAATTATTCATAGTTTTATAACATCTACAGAATAAAAAGACCAATACTTCGTTTTTGCAAGTTATGCTAAATTTCACAAGAATGCGAAGCAGATGTTATAACTATTTTATTGAAGAAAACAAACATCCAGATATTATTATCAAATGGACACACAGATAAAAAATATCATCAAAGAATAATGTGCTATCCAAAGCATTGCGCTTCAGTTAGGTCAAGTAAAAGATATTCTGCCGTATATTAATCTTTTACCTATCCTAACCTTATTAATCGCCCTCTTTTTGCCACAGTTTACTGACCGAAGGTCTATTAATCCACATTCTTTTGTCAGAACTTATTGACTGGAAATCTATTAATCTACTTGCTTCCTAAAACTTACTGATAACAGAACTCGAATTAGTTGACTTTTCTTCTTGATATTTGTTCATAAACATTGACGGGATTTAATTTTTTCATAAAAAATATTTTTGTTTAAAATAAATGTTGTTTGGGAAAATTAAGAATTTTATTTAGATAAATTATCTGTGTATTCAAAGTATTCTAAGCGCAGTGATTGCAGTCATTCAGAAAAGGCAAAATCTAATCTTGACGGCGATGAAATATAAAGTATAAGATTATGTTTAAGCAAAGCTGACAAATCGACTCTGCAAAAGAAAAAAAATTCAACCCTTAAATTTTAGCAGATATCCCAAAACGAAGCGAATATCAACTACTTCGGAAAAATTTCTCCAGAATTTTTTTAACAAATTTAATGAATATCATTAGATACATACAGAATAAGAACAAATAATAATCATTTGTTAATAAATAAATGAATATTCACATTTAGCGATAATTAAGTTGTAGAATAAGAAAGACCAATAGGTTTTATTTCCAAATTTTTTAGTGTTCTACTACATACGGCAGAAAATTACAAAAGGTACTATGCTCTGTTGACATATGAAATATTAATAATTAGAATAATAGTAGTTGGGGAATTTGCGGCTGCGCTGAAAAGAAAAATGTTAAGTATACAATCTCGCAGCAGAATCAACAAGATGTGAGGGTAGAACTGTGTCCTCCTGATGTGTCTTATCAACGTGGCCAACAGCCGTGAATCTTTTCAGCGTGGTGCGGCCATCTGATGCAAGAATCCTGCCGTGGGAAGGATCTGTCGAATATTACAATAGAAATAGGAATCTAGCTCAATGTTCCAGACAACATTTATATGAAGTATCGTATGGATCTCTTCCCACCAAGTACCTGCCTCACTAAATTGAACTGTCAAGTAGGCTCAGCTCATGTCGTACCAGTCAAGTAACATTCATCCGTTATTCATCATATGGTTTTGCTAGCGTGTCATTGTCTGACATGACATGTTCAATTTTGTTAAGCTCAAGGGGATCGTATGTTTTCAACTTACAGCAGATGTACTCCTTTGGTAGGGATTATCATTTTTATACTACTGCGTATCGTTCTGAAGGCCTTTAAAAAATTGAAAACAATAATAGCGTTTTTGCCCAACAACAAATGACAAAAGTGTTACGCAGAAATATTTTAGTTTTCCTTGCGAGTAATTGTGAATGTTTTGTAAATTTTATCTTTATCTACCAGATGTCTACTGCACAAAAAATTAATTAATTAATTAATTAATAAAATAAAAATAAAAAAGAGGGACAGTTGTATATCTTTCATTCTACTGGGCCGATTGACAAAATTCAACTTGAGGCTTTCATATCTCGAAAGCGTGACTTAGGATGTGTATTAGATTTATATATAACATTGTTCTAATATAGGTATTTTGACACAAATTGGACTTTTTCTGAAACGACCCGCCATTTTTTTCCATATTTTGATTCTGCAATTCAAATTATGCCAAACTGGCATGTTTCGTAAAAAATCACACGAGTAGCTTTTAAAAAATAAGCTCTCAAAATTTTACCTTCTCAATGTTAATTAAATTTGGTATATATTTATTAATCTCTCTTTTTTTATTAAACTTATTTGATTCTTCCTTTGTTATTTAGAAATTTAGGTTCGTTCCAAATAAAATTCCCCCATACTTTATGATTTATTTTAAAAATTTGTATTTTTAAATAATTTTTATAAATTTTTCGAAAACCATTTTGAATCACAATCTATAAAATTTTTACTATCGTCTTAAAGAAGATGTATTTTAAGCATACCTGGAAAACAATTAAAATTTTTTTTTCAAAATTTCGGAACATATACGTGAATTTATATATTGGCGAGTTTTGAAATTTGGCATAATTATTTAAAGTGATAATAGCATCAAATGTGGTACAGGCACTTTATTAAAATTATTTGAAAGTAGGAACAATGTGACTTTTTCCCGCTCATGCAGAATGTAAAAAAGGGAACGGAAAATATTTTTTTGTATATTAACAAGTTCGCTAAGTGAATTATTCTTGGTTCAAACTGAGGAAATGCACCAAGATAATTTTTTTAATTTCGCACCAAATTTTATGAAATTTAATATATAGGCACAATTTGAGTCGTAGAATCGAAATATGGGAAAAAATGACATGTCATTTCAGAAAAATTGCCATTTTGTGTCAAAATACCTACATTACACAATTGCTATATATAAATCTAAAATATATCCTAAGTTGAGCTTTCGTGAAACAGAAAACGCAGTTTGAATTTCGTCAATCGGCCCAGTAGAAGGAGCGATATAAAAATGTCTCCCCCCTTTTTTTGCGCAGTGTACTTTTAAAAAACGTTTAGTTACGTTTCAAATATTGTCTGTTTGCATGAAGTTTTATCTTCTAAATCTTCTAATTAAGTACGAAGATATAGTAACAACGGTCTCTGAAGTACGTCAAAACACGAGAAGGTTAAAATAGAAGTAGGTTAATAGATAAGTAAGTTTAACCGCAGAAAACATGTTCAATTTCAGAAAGACATATAAATAAATATAATTATTCTCATAAACAGCTAACAGAATTTTGAAAGTGAAAGAAAAGATCTTGAAGGATATCACATAGCTATTCAAACGAAACAAAAAATATAACAGTCACAACCAGTGACCGAGAGGTTAAGATCGATGGGTACTGTAGATCTAATGCAGGCCAACGGGCTACCTGCATAGTTATTTTTTGTTTTTCAACCTCTTGCATAATGTGAATACCAGCTAATTGCCCTTAAACCAGATCCAAGAAAGCATCCCTCGTCTTATGCAGTAGACCATTTGTTCAGTGATTTACAGCTTTACATACCACATTGTGAGAAAATTGAAGCTCCTCTAACGCAATATTTTTTGTGTGGATTGGATCTACATTCCACATAATCTTGAGTTATGACTGTACTCTTAACTCCAGCAAATAGTAAGCAAAATGCTTACGGCTACAAAAGTGTCAAGAGTCATTTTTTACATCAGCTTTCTTAAACATAAATGTATTAACCTTTGAAAGGCTATTCACAATTATCTTTCACTCTTTTCCTTTCTCAAAGAGAAGTCAAGGAAACGAAGTGCAAGAATTAAACAAATAAAGGATGAGTTCCGACATGTTGTTGAAGAAAAGTTTCCGAAGTACTTGATCTTGCAACCTAGAAACGGAAAAAGAAAAGATTTAGTCGTCGAAGAAGAATGAAGAGCTTAAAAGAAACTTCGCGGTGACAAAGGCACTTTCTTATCTGTCTTAACTTCCAGCGAAGAACATCTTATGAATTTCTTTTGTTTTAAAGCCGAAAGCATGACAATAACTAAGAATTATCGTTGGTGACCGAAGATAAACATGCATGGTTTGAGCATTTAATCCTTCAGCAAGAACAATATCTTACGGCCTTAGGGATCAAGAAAGAAAGGATACATGAAAAGGGGGGGAATGAGTACTCTTATGAAGAGATACAATGAAGCTGTGTTCCCGTTCACATTTTTTCTTTTATGTCGTACAAGATGCAAGATATAAATTACAGTATAATTTATTTCATTTTTATTCATTTATTTATATTTTTAGGACACCGGAATGTATTTTATTCTGATGTAAAAAAAGCAGAATTTATTAAAAGTAATGAGGAAGAAAATTATTTTTGCTTGCATTGCTAAAGAGGAAAAGCTTTAAAAGTCAGCCAAATTTAATAAAATAAATAATTAAAATTCAGATTGGTATATTCATGCGTTAATCGTAGTTATGTTTGTCTAAATTAAAGTTAGTTTCGTTTTTTTCTTAAAGTGATTGCGTTATATTTTAGAAGAAAAATAACTGCAGTTAATAAGTACAAACAGCATGCAAAAATAAAAGATTCATATTATTTTTAGGTAACATTGAAGAGTTTCCGAAATTTATGGCATTTTAGCCTCAGCTATGCCCAACGTATTCTTTAGTCAATCTTCGGTACTCTTCCACGCTGTGGAAAACATTGAATACCATTCTTTAGTCATCTATATATATAAAAGAAAGAGTCTGTCTGTGTACGTGTGTATGTGTGTGTGAGTGTGTGTGTCAGAGTGTGTGTGTGTGTTTCGTTCGTGCTGCGCGTAAGCTAATAGACCCAGGGCTACGAAATTCGGTACATAGGGTACATCTAAACAAGAGCCAGTGCATTTCGAAGCGATTTTTTTTTCAAAATTCGAATGAGTTTTTTTTTTATGAAATTGCATCAAATCGATAATTCTACCTCATTATATCAGCAACAATGGCACACAGCCATTGTTGTTGATATATCACTGTTGCCATTGTTGCTGATATCAGCACTGTTGCCACTCGGGAAATGAAGGCGACTAGTCTGTGCAGTTTTAAAATTTAATGTTTCTTTCGGATACTGGACATTAGGAGAGAAGGCAATGAGAAATTAGTTAATTTATTTATTAGGATAATTAATATTTGTACTAAGGGATATTGCTTAGTTCATTGCAATCTATGATACATTTCTATTTTACATGTATACATTTCTATTTTTTTTTAATCCAAAGAGGCAATTTGCCCTGAAGGACTATTAATTTCATTTTAGCATTTTGCGCTGATTTACTAAAAGCGCTGCTCCACTTTTCAAATTGTCACTACCAAATATTATCGCCCTGTATTATATTTAAAGAAATTAAATAATGAAGAATCTGCATAAATGCTTGTATGTTTATTGCATTGTGATAAAACAACAGTACTTGGAACAATCAAATTTTGAATATTGAACGTTTTCATCCGAATATGGGCACATGGAAGCCCAAATTTGAAATCAGGAATTTGTTTTATTATCGATTTCATATTCTGTAAAACTTTCATGAATTTTTGATTAACAAACTCAAGGATTTCAAAGCGAGCAATGGCAACGTTGCACAGTAAACACACTTTTATCTTCAGCACCGTAATGTATTTTATTCTGATGTAAAAAAAGCAGAATTTATTAAAAGTTGTGAGGAAGAAAATTATTTTTGTTTTCATTGCTAAAGAGAATAAGCTTTAAAAGTCAGCCAAATTTAATAAAATAAATAATTAAAATTCAGAACGGTATATTCATGCGTTAATCGTAGTTATGTTTCTCTAAATTAAAGTTTCGGTTTTTTTTCTTAAAGTGATTGCGTTTTACTTTAGAAGAAAAATAATTACAGTGTATCGGAAAGACTGTGTTTCGGAAATTTTAAAAATAGGCTCATTTTAAAATTATTTTGTGATATTGTTCTTGAACTGAATTTAATGGTTTAAGTGCGAAGAACATGATATTTAATAAATAAAGGTAATACGAAAAATGTTAAAACGCCTTTTTGAACGTAATTTAAAATCTGAAACATTTCAGGATTTTTCTCCCCCCCCCTTTTTAATGTTTGGTGTTCCCTTTAGGCATTTTTCCGGTACAATTAAAAGCCAGACGAAGACTGGCAGCGTAGCGGCTAGTTATTGTAATAAAATTGTAGAAATACTGATTGTAAATATTTGTTTCGTGTTTACATGTAATTAACGAATCTTAAAATTTTTATGAGACCTTAACGTTAGCTAATAAATAGCTTTAAAAATGAAGGATATCAGATTTAGAGATTTGGCTGTGAAAGGATATTTGAAATGACTCAAATTTTTATTTAAATTTCCATTAGTAAACGATTATTCACTAGAGACTGAGATACATTTTCGTTCTTATGGGGCATTAAATTTGTGACATATCAGTTAAGGTTCAGAAACAGTTAAATGTTTATTTTCCAGCTTTCCTTTATGCCTCGTTTCTTCATGCTGTCGCTCAGTCCAGAGGTTTATGCAGATCTTTTGCAAGAGGCTTAGTTTAAACTGAGAGAAAACTCTTAACTAGGAAACTTGCAGTAGCGACGTTTTGGTGTTACTAGTGACGGCCGCCGGCTTTCCTTCCTGAAAAGTCGTTGTGAGATTAGATTATGAGTCGGTTATCTAACCTAAGTGTTGCAGCTTAGGTTGGATTGTTCGTCTGATACTTCTAGTTGGGTACGCCCACATTCCAGACGGCCGATAATTCTATCACGTAAAAAATCATCCAAATGCATCCTTTGTGTCATAACTATTCGGTTATTGCACTGAAATGCTTATAAAGCGCCTGCGAACAATTTTACTTCTTAACCTGAATTAGGTCAGATAATAAGTCTATTGGCTTACCTATCTCGTTTATTAGTACTTACTTATAACGAGCCATATCTTAGCATTATTATGTAATGCAAGGCATTTTTGTACCTCATCAAATTATCCAGAAATAAATGTTCTGTTGTTTCTTAGCTCTACCATTAGCTGAGTGTTTATATTTACTGAAAACTTGTATTTTGACTCAAACTGGAACCTGGGCCGAATGGGCTGGTTGCGTGGTTATTTTTCGAAATCTTCCGCATGTGCACAATGAAAATGCAAATTAGTTTTGTACAGAAAATTCTTCACGAATGCATCGCTCCCCTAAGACAGGCACTTCATGCTTTTTGTTATATTCAAATGACCTATCGTAATGTTAATCTTTTTATTTCAGTTCGTTAGACGCAATTTGGGCTATAGTGGAAGGAACAGAAAATGCAGCCTGAAGTCATTAAAGCCTAAGCTTTACATACCAATGTATTTCAAACCTGAGTTTGAACCTGGTATCTCACGTAACGTTTTATGAATTGAGTACTGAAATTTTATACCAATTGTTAGCTAATATTAGAGTTATTCAAGGTTTATGTACATGAATTATAATTGGCTACTATGTTTCACATGTTTAGTTAACGTTTACTATGCTAATTGTCACTAAATAGCGTTCGCATTATAACTCTGTTAAACAGGTATATATAAAGCTTGATTTATTATAGCAGTAGTGCACTGATGGATAATTTATGAATATGACAACGACTATAATTACTTTCGCTGTTTGGATGTCAAATTATGCCTCTGATCCGTTGACCTACACCTACTCTCATGCTCGTAATGATAAAGGTAGTTGAAATAGGTTTGATTTAGAATATGATTAGAATATGATTTGGAATTCCATATTTAACCCTACCCTGCTTAAATTGCTAATTATCAACATAAATTTAGGTTATATTTACAAGCGTCTACCTTATTTCCAGTTGGAAACATTATGAACCTAGGAAACACTCATATGTGTTATGTGTTTTCAACATGTTTGCTCTTCCTTATAATCATAGATACGGTAAGATGCTTTATTTTTACAGAAATATAACTCACGGGTTAATAAACATAGTTACCACAATTTGTATTTTATATTCGTATTATAGCACTTTAGAAATAACAAGACTTTGGTATTTAAAAATTTACTCTAGCGTTATCTATAAGTGTGATATAAATAGAAAAAAATGGGAAAATAACAGTATTGTAAATGACTACCTTTGTTAGGTTCACTGCGAAAAAAAGGGACAGTTCTATATCTCCCGTTCTACTGGTCCGATTGCCAAAATTCAAATTGCATTTTTCATGTCTCGTGAGCCCGAATTACGATATATATTACATTTATATATAGCATTGTTCTAATATAGCTATTTTGACACAAAATCCGATTTTGTTCTGACATAACACGCCAAATGTTTTCATGTTTCGATTTTACGACTCAAATTATGCTTAGATATTATATTTTGTAAAATGTGGTCCGAAATTTATGGAGGAATTCAAAAATCTACAATGATTTTTTCAGTTTGCGCCAAGGATAATTCACTTAACTAACGTCTTAATTTATAACTACTTATTTTTCTTTCCTTTCTTTCATTGTACAGAAACGGGAAAAAAGTCATTGTTCATACTTTCAAATAATTTTAGCGAAGTGCATAAACCACATTTGGCGCTATTATCGCTTATGACATATGTGCCAAATATCTAAAAGCGCCAATATGTAAATTCACGTATATCTTAGGAAATTTTAAATAAAAAACTCTAATTTTGTGTAGATATGATTAGAAATATATCTACTTTAAGATGATGGTAAAATTTTTATAGGTTAAAATTCAAAATTTTTTCAAGAAATTTATTTAAAAATACAAATTTTAAAAATAAATCATAAAATTGTGTGAATTTTATTTGGAATGAACCTAAATTCCGAAATGTGAAAGGAAGAATCAAAAATGTTTAATAGAGAAAAAGAGATATTAATAAATATATACCAAATTCAATTAACATTGAGGAGCTAAAAGTTTGAGAGCTAATTTCTTAAAAACAAGTCGTGCGATTTTTACAAAATTTGGAAGTCTGGCATAATTAGTCGTAGAATCGAAATATGGAAAAGATTGGCATGTCATTTCAGAAAAAGTCCGATTTTGTGTCAAAATAACGTAATTTGAATTACGTAAATCGGCCCAGTGGAACGGGAGATATAGAACTGTATTTTGTTTTCCGCAGTGTACATTAAATTCTATGTTGCTTTTAGAAGCGTCATGCATTCGTCATGCTGGTGGTGTATGTATATAAACTGACAAACTGTTTATTGCTCATATGTTTCACTTTGTTTCTGTGGTTTTATGTATTGTTTGGAAATTTTACATATGAAAATATAATAAAACGAGAAATTAAAAGGTTATATTGTGGAAAAGCATGGTCACTTAGGAACTGACTAATGAAATAGGGATTTTAGTACTAGTGCCTAGTGACTGACGCTTAAAACTACGCTAATACCGGCTATTATCACTAAACCTTACGGTATTAATAACTTAGCTTACTTTAAAGAGGCACTTACCTTGCTTTTAAATGAAAACATCACGCTTCTAATGAACGTTCATATGCTATTTTGGCAAATAATTCTTACTTGCATTCATAGATGTTACCAATGATATAACTATGAAAAAGTGTAACTGAGGGGGGGGTGGCAAGTATTATCAAATTTTGCATATTATACTCGCAATGTATTTCAAAACTGATAGGAATTTTGCTGTTTGAAAAATTATTTAAGTATTACATATGAAGTAGAAATATCAACAAATAGAAAACTGACAGTTTTGTCCCTGGATATATAAAATTATGTGTTGCTATTTAGTAACATCACGTATTCGGTCAGAGATTCATAATTTACTTATATAAATGAGCTGATTGCTCATTGTTCATGAATTTCTCGTTGTTTTATGTGATTGGGGCAAAACACGCGATGACTATCTGGATCGAAAAAGGGATGCGTTCGAGGAGAACTTTCTGAGGATAACATGTTACAGATGAGGAGAATCACGAAAACGCCATACACTCAGCTTGTTCACTCGGAATCGAGTCCAGATCGAACTAGCAACTTTTCACCTCGTCCGCTTTGGTTTCATGTATAGTTTATGAGATTTACGTAATTAAATATAATAAAATGAGTTGGGAAAATTTTATATTTAAGAAATAGATGGTTAGTTAGCGAAACTGGCAGATGAAATGTAGCTGCCAATCTTGAAATCTGAAGCATTGAATGATTTATTTTTTATGCGAAAACGGAAGATTTCACG
>KK118480.1:294751-310219 GCA_000611955.2 Stegodyphus mimosarum
TAATTTCACTTTAAAATTATACCACAGTAGGTATTATACAGCATGATTCAGGTTATTAAAGTATTAATAATAAGATTCCTAGTGTCAAATATATTAATATTTAATTAGACATTCTAAACTTTATGTTCTTTGAGTAGTTTGAATTTTTAATATTCTTACACCTTGGGAAAACTTGTATTTATTTTGAAATGCAAAATTAAACGAATGAAAAATATGATAAGTATGCGGGGCTGTGAAGAATGCTGATACCTGCTCAGTCCTTTGTCTGTAAGTGTCTGAAGTTAAAACAGAAGATTTGTGAACATTCACAAACAAAAATTGGTACATTTTATGAGCGTCTTCACACACAGTATACCCATAAAATGTATTAACAAATGTTAGTTCTAAGAATTTTTTACTTTGCAGGAATAAATATTTTAATTACCATTTCAAATTTTATCAAATGGGTTTTACATTTCCCTTCTTTACATAAATTCCTCGAGATAACGTTCCAGATGATAACGTGCAGTTCCTCCTTGTTTCTTATTTCGCCATTTGGTGGCACCCCTCCGTCTTTCTATTCTTTGTGTGCGCGTTCCAGTTTTTTCGGATCGACAAAATTGTATTTTACCTTGAAATGTTTGAAACTTTTCTCTTCCAGTTTTTCAGTGCAGTATGATTTCCAAGATTCGTTAATTGCTTCTAATATAATGCTCCTGGATCGGCTTGGCACCTTCACAAGGAAACATTCGTTTATTTCATGGCAGACTTCACCAAAGATCAACTGTTGTGGTATATACAAATCATATCAGGTCCTCTTATTTTCCGTTGTTGACGTTTAAGCAAAGAATCCACACAAGCTTCGCATATGTAGTTATTCCAGTCCACAACTGCTCCGTGACTGATTTCCAGCTTTTTTTCACACTATTTAACTGAAGTTAATTCTTCGCTCCAATCATAAATAGACTTCATACACTTCAAGAAACTCCATACCATATGTCCAGACCGTATGTCTTCACAAATACTTCTTTTACAACGACAAGTTCAAAGGTTACAGTGCCATTGAATTTCGTCTCTGATGTAAAGTTTCATTTCATGATTATTTCACAAGTAGAAATTTTAGGCAAAGCGCTTTTCGCTTGAAAGAATCTGACAGATTCTTCCTCTGTTCTGTGCAAATCCCAAATTTTCATTCTTTTTTCATCTATTTTTAACATAGTATTAGGAAAGAGACGTGACTGATAAGAAACAGCCGCAACTGTTGTGAAAATGGGGCTGTAAAAGGTTGCAAGCAGGGATATTCCATTTGGCGTGGGATGTATCATTTTTGGCGACTTAACCGCCTGCCCCGGTGAAATGGAAAAGTACCCAAAAATTATTATTTAATTGCAAATTTTAATAACTTCAGTAATATTTATGTCGGTTTTGTGCGAAAACCTCGCTGCTTTTATTCAATATGTAACGTTTAGCATTCTACTATTCTTTCCAATGCAGAATTATCAAATATTATTCGAAGTTGATTATTGCAATTTCTACGGTTCCAGCTTGTTATTTATTTCCAAGAAATGTGATACGAAATTGTAGGCATTAATAGTTGTTGCGCATGATTAGTATGGACGATTATATTAAGTTTGTGAAAAATCAATCGAAACTTTCTTCTGGATCGTTGCACAGGAAGCCATCGCTATACCGAAGGATCGTATTAACTACAATCTACTATTTACTCGTTTAGGAGGAGAAAATATCAGTGTTGTCTATAGCAGTTCATGGTTTTATAGCTGAATTTCTATATGGGTAAATAGCTGAAATACTATATGGTCTTCTAGTACTTTTTTTCCCTTTAACCTGTATCGTACTAATTATTATATCAGTAGGTATTATACAGCATACCATCAAACAAATACGCAGATGGACTATAGAACTTTATTGCAGATTATAGGGATAATAATCAAAATATTAACATGGGGCCAAATATGTGGTGTTGTGTGCGTGTAGTAACGAAAGATATCCCCTAAAATCGCTGTTAATAAAGGAAGAAATACAGGTCACGGATTGGAATCCAAAAACTGGCAGGCCTCCATCAAAAAACGATTCAGTTTGGCTGAATACTAGAAGTTCATTCAAGCAAACGGCTTGGCTGTGTGGTGTTTTCGTGGCTTTTTTCTATATGAAACGTAAATACGAGTCTGCTTCCCTCCAAAAATTTATCCCTCTCCTTAAAGACATAGCTCTCGTGTTCTTTACTATTACCAACCGGCCCAAAAATTGTGATGTAGAAATTTCACAGTGCCAAATTTTAATAATTCAATCACAGTGGTAATTTATAGTCGAATTTTGAACCGAACTCCGTACGTTGATTTGCTCATCTCTTTTAAACCTCTTTATAAAGTTTTTTTTTTTTTTTTGCTTGTTGTTAATCTAATGGCGGGCACTGGCCTTTTCGACATCTGCTCCTAAGGCCAGAATTCATGCCATTTAAATTATGGAGGCAACCAATAGCGGCCACCATTGCCTCCTATAAAAAGACGAAGAGTTACATCCATGCCTTCTCCGGGATTCGATTACTGGTCTTTCGGTATCGCCGCCGGCTCCGCTAACCACTATACTGTCGGGAGGCTTTTCTAAAGCTGGCAGGATCTATACTTTTCAGGTTAAATCCCTCAATATTCTTTTCATATACAGTTGAAAATGATGATATCAGATAGAGACAAACGATATATATATAGTTTCTAAAGCATTCCAAAATTTGTATATATGTAGAAAAAATTTGCTAAATGTCACTAACTTGCTGACGAATGTTTATATACTTTTATATTTTAAGGATGAAAGTTTAGCTTTTACTTGTATTGCTTACAAGATTCTAACAGCTGTTTACAACAAATGTCGAAAGTAGCGTTTAATTAATTAGATATCCAAAAACACGATTATCAGACACAAATTAAAAATAATACAAATTGAGAAATAAATCTGTCCAAAATTATAACAAATTAAGATGTAAATAATAAAAAATTATAAGTAAATGAAAACCAGCATTATGTGAATAGCTTTAGCAAATAAAAAATAAACCGTACAATGTAAACAGATAATTACATAAATTTAAAGCACTATTGGAAGTTTTCCTTAATATCAAAAAAAGGAGTTATTACCTTTAAAATTGCTCACCACGGTATGTAAGGAAAGAAATGTTTTCCTTACAAATAAGCCACATGAAAACATCTACTTCTTAAAACTTCAATCTGTAAATTTTATACGCTTCTTCGCAAATATTTAAATTGTTGAAAAAAGGAAAAGGGGAGAAAAACTGCAGAAAGATTTATTTTCAGTGTCACTGCATTTCCTTTTATCGGGAACTTTTCAGTTTTAACTGTAAATGCTTCCACATTAATCTCTTCGTTTCGAAGCAAACACGTTTATTTTAATATACTTCTCTTTTCCCCAGACTTAAAAAAATTAATTTTTCTCAATTCTATTGCTCCCAAGCAAGTTACACATTTATTTGAAATAGTGGTTTGAACGCGCATATTTCAGAAACGAATTGTTTGAATTCTTTCTCTTTTGCGTGCATACTTTTTAAGAAGTTGTGAATAATCAGAATAAATTTTAACTAACATAAATAATTGAGAAGGAATATATCTCCCTGGAGTATATGGTAATTTTGCACATTTGAATTTACGAAGAAATAAAACGTGCTATAAATTTGATTACCGAAAGATCTGAACTAAATATTACAAAATTCTTTTTCATAAGTCATAGTTGTATATAAAATATAGTTTGGAATAAATCTAAAAATTTGAACTGCTCATTTTAATCAGAACAAAATATTTCTTGCACGTAAATGGATGCTGTAATACATATTGTTAAGCATCGTTATTGCAAAGCATACATGGACTTTGGGGAGAGCTTCTTCCATAGAGGAATTTTTACAGAAATTGACCGATAATTATATTACATGAGGAGAAACCTACGAAATATCCATACAGCCAGCAATTGGAGTAAATTACATTTTTGGTGGTTTAAAGTTTTATGCTGCCGACTGCCCTAAAGCTACGTAATGAAACTGTAAGATTTATATTAATCAACCCATTGTCTTATTATTTTAACTATGTTCTCTCTTATACTTTCGTTAGCTCTCACCATGACATGAATTAGATATGTGTGTATAAGAACATGGTTCCTATTAGTTAGGAAGAGAGTTTTGGCAGCGACGCCAACCGTTGTTCTAGTATTTCCTCATCCAGCTGTAAGAGTTACGTTAGACAGACGTAATCCTTATTCTAGACAAGTTGTTCTTGCAGATTCAATTTGGCTTTGGCTTTTGAATCTCCAGAATTAAGTTGCTTTCAATTTTCACTTACATTCTATGTTAGATGAATCCCACAAGCTACGGATATTATTTCGTAATCGCAAGTTGTTTTTTTGCTACGCTGAAATTTAAGCCTTTTAAACCTTCCTATGAGTTTGTAGTTGTTTTAATATACCGAACAATAAGTCACATTAGAGTATCAATGGGGACCAGGTTAGTTAGTGAGTAGATCAGTACAAAATAACAGTTAAATATACAGTATCCAACAAATCACATTCTAAAAGAAGCGTTATGAATGTAGGTAAAAGCAATTATCGCAATCTCCAGCTTTTATGTGTAAGTGTTTATCATATCTAACTTGTAATGTGAAACCCATTTTCACATCCCGGCCAGAATACAATTGATATCTCACATTTAATTCTGTCAAAAAGCTTAAATATTCTCAAGATAAAAATCGTTAATTTCCAATTATTTCTGTATGGCTCTAGAGTAGCTTTGTAAAGAGATGCCCAAAGCTTGATTATAGCTCTTTAAATATCATTAATGGCACTAGATAGCTATCCCTACAGCTGTGGTTTTACTCTTGGGGGGGGATATTGGAAGAAAATTATAACGAAGCCACAAATCGGGTGAGTACAGTGCGGTGCTCTTTGACGACTTGGCGCTGTGGTATAAATTATAGCAATGGCATGCAAGACGAAAAACCAATCACGTAAGAGACAGGTCCAAATGGAATGAGTCGAATGCGTAAATTAGGATTGCTCAGAACACATTTATAATGTTCTGAATCAAATTGCAGACATAGTACATAAATCTTCTGTACGAAGTTACAGGATTACAAAATCAGTCAACATCGTTTGTAATAACAATATTGATCAAAATCATCAGTACAATCAAACTACATTCATCTGAACTTTATAAGTGTAAATTCATTTTCACTTAATCTGAAACTAATCTAAACTTCAAGCTTCAGTTATCGTTCCCAGTTTTTTCCATAATACCAATTACGAAATGAATGCAACAGAAATAAAAACTACTACAATTTATACTGCCTTTCAACTTCAAACGCAAATAAAACTTAAAAACACCAATTGCTAAAGCTAACGATCCAAAATTGAACTAACAAATAACCGACTTCCTCTTCTCGAAGAAATAACACGGAATTTAAATTATTTACAAATCAAATTCCATGCTAGTATTTAACTCGGCTAATTTCTCGAACTATTATTTAATATTCAACAGCAAAAGGGAAAGCTCTTCAGCTAGGGAAAATACCGCTTCCATCAGACAGAAAGAGAGAACTAACTACTTTGCGCCAGATGGCATTGCTAAATCTCCACCTCTTAGCTTGCATAACTTTTCCTATTTAAAACACTTCTTATTTATTTATTCCAATGGATTAAACGAAATTCTAAGAGTATAAAATAGATTTTTAATATAAGCAGAAATCTTATTAAATAAATCAAACTTTGTAACTTTTCACGTCGGTAAATACCACTGAAGTGAGTCAAAGTGGCATCGCTTTTGGAATAATTTCAACAATCTCCGCAGGAGGCGAACTTTTTTTAGAAGTTTAGAACCAGATTTTACTATGAGTTTTTATCTGCTTTTCAGACTTATCTCAGAATTTCAGTAAAGTTTAGAAACACGAGCTTCGAGTAAATGCAATTTAAAACACGTAAACAATACTAACTTCTTTTAAGAGAAATTTGTAGCGTATAATTCCATATCGCTTTTAGCAAATGGGGATAGTAATGCCTGCTTAAGAAAATTCAGTGAAGAAATACTTAAACCATACGGTGTTTTAATAATTTTCAGATTGTTATGTTCAGAAAAATAATATCACATTGGAGAGACATTAGGTTATTTCGAAGCAGGAGACATGAAAAATGAGCAATGCTATCGCCTGGACTCAAACTTTGGAAGTCTCGAATACGCGCTGAGTGTGCTGGCCATTACACCATGAAGGCATGCTAAGAAGGCAGGAGAAATACCTTATATACTCCCCCTCTTAAAGGGCGACTAGGGATTAGGGGACGCAGTCGCCAAATCCTGGTAGTGGAGAATCATCATCCAACACCGTTTTTAGTTCCAGCTCCACTGCAGAGATATTAGGTTGCTTCGAAGCAGAAGACACAAAATGAGCAATGCTCTCGCCGGGACTCTAACTTGAACCTCTCGAATACGCGCCGAGTGGTCTGGTTATTACACCATGAAGGCATACTAAGAAGCCGGGAGATATACCTTATCACATTACCGACGTAAATAAAGAAAAATTTAATATAGAATCTTTGTACTTTTTCGGTATTTTTAAATTTACATCTACCCAAAACCAAGTACGTATGCTAAAAAAAGGTTAGAGGAATGTAATCATTTGCATGTTTTGCAAGATATTGATGAATTTTAATTTGTATTTAAAGTTGACTACCACCAAACAAAAATTTTCAGTCGTTAGATTAAAGTTCCTTTTAACTTGCGACTGAAGAATACAAAAATTTGCTCGACATCATTCGCATCTGTATGCTCTGACACGAACTAAGAAATAATAATCCTAAGTGCCGCGCAAACGGTATAGTGCTTAGGGGATCCGACTGCGATACCAAAGTGCCCGGGTTCAAATTCCGGAGAAGGTTTGATTGTAACTGTTTGCCCCTTTATAGGAGGCAAAGGTGGCTCATCTATTAGGTGCCTCTATAATAAAGTGGCCACTGCTTCTGGCCTTAATAGCAACCATCATCTATGAAGACTTGTGCCCGCCATTGGGGAAAAAAATAATCCTAAGAAGTTTGCAAGATCATGTATTTTATTTAAACAGAACCAGGCTTATCGCTGTCTCTGTGACAGCCCAGTAGGAACTTCAGAATTAAATTTTAAGCACTCCGCATCTTCATAATTCGAGCCCCACCATAAGTTGGACAGTAAAGACCGTAGAATACTGGGAATTAGAAATTAGGATGTTTTTCACGATTTTGTGTTCCTGTGTAACACAAGTATGAGCAATTTTTCTCGAGGAAGTGTTCCACATAAAGCACCCATTTCCTTAGACAAATAGCCCTCGAGTGTTTTGCCACATCCAAATAACATAACCTAACCACTTTACTAATTCGAACTATCAATAAGAAGTAAAAAACATGATTAAAACGTCATAAGGAGTTATGAATTTAAATGTAATATGTTTTATAGTTTATCAATAGAGTAAGCACAGTCTCTGCATAATCGAAGATCCTCCTTCCGAAATTCAGTTTCATATGATGCCTCATATATCCAGCATTGGAAATTTTAGAGCTATTGAAAACAATCCTGTGGCACACAACTCGTAAGGCAAAAGAACCTAGTACCCGAGAAGCAAATGCGTTATTGATGGTAGGATCAGTTTAGGGATAACCCTATCAATTCCTTTCTTTCAAGTAGTTCTAAAAGTGTTCCTTGCATAAATCAGAATTTCATTCATTTTGCAGGTTAAAGTTTAAGTAGTATGAAGCCTGTGATTCATAGCGACCATTCAGCACTCGCCTAACCATCTCTTCTTTCCTAGAAATTGGAAATTAATCAACATGAGATTTATTTATGAGACATCTTTTAAAGTACAGAGTGATGTGCAAAATATCATAGCTTTTGTTTTGCTTCTTACACATTTATTTATCATCAAAGCAACAGAACATTAGTGCATAGTTAATTGCAAAAAAGTGGGATAGGATAGTATGTGTTCAATATGTCTAGCATTTTGTTTCACAGCCTCTTCTTATAAGTTAATTTTTGCATTTGTCACAGCCCTCCGACACACGTCATCCGAAATTGCGCAGCACAACTGCGCGATAAGAGCCTTGAGTTGCACTATATTCTCAGATTTCCTTAAAAATATTATCTTGTCCAGAATTGAACAGTTTGCTTATTCACCATACCATTTAAATGAAAATGCATCTCGTCAGCAAATCATATGTTTTGCAGAATGTGATTTTCTTCCACTAACCACGAAGAAAATTGAAAATTCTTCGTTCCAATCCTACTCTTTTTTTGATTTACTAAGTACTTCGAGTCAACGCCACGCGAATTGCTTCAGTGTTTTCAGATATGTGAAAACTTCATGGGCACCATCAATTCTTCTTCAGCACAAAGCCTTCCAGTTACCAACATAATCTGTGAATGCCCTGTTTGCAAGAAGCCCTCGTCTTTTACCAAGAAGAGTAGGAAAATATTATTGAATCGCCAATAAACTCTTCGTTTCGGTAACAATCTTTAAACATTTCAATTCCAGCATCTGTTCGACACTCTAAACGCCGTTATCCGCCATCTTCCAAACTGCTTTGACGTGGAACATTACAGTCCTATACTGGATTCTCCTGATATCTCCTGATAATAATACGTGTTTTTATCATTCAATATACATAACACGAAAAATTATCGAATGATGGAGAGTGGAATGACATTTCGTGCGCCGCCTTATATATTCACTCAATAATGGAAGATTGTGAAAAGGAAGTTAGTCAGCAATTTAAAATTTAAATTACTTCAATAAATAGTGGCGAGTAAACACGATGACAAGAAAACATTTTAGACACAAATAAAGGGCCTAATCCGTTTTAAGATAACACTTGCTAACAATTTACCTAGAAAGATATTCTATGTTCCAGTTTGTAACTTCCAGTGAGCAGATCTTGCTTTTGAAAATAGATTGGCGCCACGTTTAGTATATATTCTAAAAGATTTGAATAAACAAGGTACAGAAGAGGATATGAAATTGCACCAATTAGTATACAGCTGCTACAAAGAACTAATTTGGAGCATCCGTACTTAATCCGCGTTTTGTAGGACACAGGTGGTCCAACAATCTTTTATGTGCGGCCCTTGTACAGTTCTTGGAAGCAAAGATGGTTCATCCAGAAAACTATTCAAAAATTTGCTTTTATTTAGCCCCTTAATCCAGAGAATTCAAAACCTGACATCAAGATTTGGTGACATTTTTTAAGCTATGATTATGTAACTTATTTTGAGAATTACTTTTGAACTTACCCAGAGGATAATCTGGAGGCTGCTCTTGATGGGAAGAAAAAAGAAGAATATGATGAATTTTCCAACATAAAACTGCGCTCACTTTTTTCATCAATACAACTTTGCAAATCATCTTATACTAAAATGAAATATACCAGGAACTTGGATGCATAATTGACTCACTGATCCTCAACCTTGATGGTGTAGTATTAAGAGTAGTATGAAACAGCTGATTTGTCAAAGTTAGAAATATCTTTGTCTCAATACAAAAAATCACATTTATATTAAGTAATACGTTTGATGTATTTAGTTTTTTAATTTTTACATTATTACGATAAGGCATAATGTACTAAGTTGAAAATCGCGTGACACAGCAAATATTTTACTTACATATGGTCTCAGAAAAACAAAAGTTTGAGATCCATTGATTTACAGTCTGAAGAAGGATCTAAATACAGAGAGGTGTTTTAATTAAACTATTAATATAACTGCAAATAAGCACATATAAATCTCAGCTCAAAATCAATAAACTTAAATTTTAAAGCTGAGTTTCTTAGCTCAATAAAAGAGACATAATAAAAAAATTAAAAAATGTCGGTTTGATCCAATTATTTCTTAGGATAAAGATTTATTATGTTAATTATCTATATCCTCAACAAAGAGAGCGGAGATATAAATCAGAAATCAGTAATATGCAGAAAAATAAATATTAGCCATCACCTCTTTTTTCTTTGAGACAAGTACTTGAAGTTAAAAATCCAATTACTGAACGTAAAAGCTTTTGATTCATATTACAGGCACATTTAAAGCATAAGAGATCATTGTTATCTGAGAAGTTGTTTTGAAAAGTAAGGTCAAGAAAAGAAACTGTTCAGCTTCAAAAATTACCATTATAAGTATGTTGGGCCAAAACTAATATGCGTATGAATTCCTAACAATCAAAGTTTGAACTTAGGAAAATTTTATATATGTTCGACCAAAGATTGTTGTTGGCATCGTTATGAAGTAAAGAATTTGAAATATACGTCACTAGAAAAAAATAGCGTGTTTGCTTTTTCGAATGCTTAAAAGTTTAAAAACGCTGACAATATTTCGATGTACTATGTCAAGTATTCAACTATCTAAAGACATGTTACAGATTTGTTTTTACTGTTTTGCTCAAAAGTTCAATTTCGAACTTTTTATTGCTTATTTGTTTATTGATATTCGTTATGTAATGTGAAAACAGTGACAAAATAAAACGTCTTTGTTTTACGAATCTTTTTATTTCATAAGTGGTTATCAAAAAGTCCAACAAAACTTAATTTGATGATTATCAATCACTGTAATATCGTTAATTTAATGTTTATGGCATTTTGATTCTATTTGCTAGCTGGACATGTTAATTACTTATCTCATTCGAGAACACAATGGAGTATCGACAGTTTCTTATATTCTCCCCCGTTTACGAGCAGAGTGACTAGGCGCAGTCGACCATTCAGCATTCTCTCCATTTTAGTTCTGCCTCCATATATATACTGTTAAAGATTTTCTGAATATGAAAAACGAGAAATCAACTACTCTTGTAAGGTTTCATTTAAACTAACAAAGTTTTATTTTAATTTAACTTTTTCTATCTCTTATCATTTCAACTTCCCGTTAGAATAAGCGCACGTTTCAGCTTGATGCTAATTTGAAGTGGAACCAAGTTGTATTTAAGCGAGAGGTAGAAACCTTTCAGTGTGAGAGAGCTTTTAGTCTCAGACCACTGTTACTCTATTCGACGTTCGCCTGATTAGCTAGTATTTAAATTCTAAGCCGTAGCGTTGTTACGTGATTACTTATTGAAGTAATTCTAAGTACGTCAGTATTAGCTAAGTCTTGCTACGCACCATTTAGTTTAGAGGCCAACCTCGCGTTCATAGCTCTGTGAGCAACGACTATTTAATTTCTATTTAGCTTTAGTTTAAATTATCTGATTGTTCAGTTTTAGACCCAAGTGCGGTCTTTATTTTCTGTATCCCTCCCGAGTTGGGAAGTGGGTGTAAATAATTGTGGTTTAATAAAAGAGGATTTTAAATCCCTTTAAAGTGCAATTCTTCTACCTCTTAATCACAATATTCTACCACAGAACATAGCTGCATTCAGCTCCCTGTTCAAGATCAGGACTTAGGACTTAGTTACTTTCACGAAGATGTTTGCCAAGAATATGCACCGAACACTCAGTCCTGACACTCTTTAGATTTATAGATCTTCCGCAACCATTTGGGTATTTGTTGTGGCATATGTTAACCACGTACAACACAAAAGTACATATCTGAAACCTTTATGATGTTATATTACGGCCAAACGGGCGTTTTCTTCATTTACAGACACATACATGTTTCGAGAGCATTTCGGCTGAAAATATTTAAAAAAAATACCTTTAGAACTTCAGATAGACAGTGCCCGCTGGGGATCAAAATGCTTTATTCTCTACAGCGTCACTGCTCGCTTTGAACTTGTTGAGATTTTCAATCGAAAATTCGTTAAAGTTTTACGAAATATGAACTAGACAGTAAAACAAATTTCATATTCTAAATTCGGGCTTCCAGATGCCTATTTTCGAGTGGAGGACTATATTATTCAAAATTGATGTCTCTAAGTGTCGTTGTTTTTCACAATGCGAGAAACAATATATATTAATTTTTACAGATTCTTTATTTGTAGCCATTAGGTTATTTCGAAATAAAAAATGTGAAATGGGCAATGTCTTCGCCGGGACTCGAACCACGGACCTCTTAAATACGCGCCCAACTTGCTGACCACTACACCCCGAAGGCATGCTAAGAAGGCGGCAGAAATACCCTCTATACTCCTCCTTTTTCTTAAAGGCCGACTGGGGATTAGTGGACCCAATTGCCAAATCCTGGTGATGGAGAATCATCAACCGCCACCTTTTAGTTCGGGCGCCACTAAAGAGATATTAGTTACTTTTTGAAGCAGGAGAGATGAGCAATGCCCTCACCGGGACTTGAACACGGACCTCTCGAGTACGCGCTGACCACTACACCATGAAGGCATGCCAAGAAAGCGGGAGAAATACCTTATACAATATTTAATTTCTTTAAATATAATACAAGGCGATAATATTTGGTGGCAGCAATTTCAAAAATGATACATCACATTTAAGTGATTCAAAGCAAAGTACGGTTTCGAGACTAATAGTCGTTCTGGGCTAAAGCTCCTTTGCGCTAATAATTGCGCTTTTGGCACAAGCTCGAATCCCGGATCTTTCACTTACTAGCTGGATGCACTAATTACTTACACCATGAGATTATGCACGGACAGAATGAGATAATTCCCTACGATATAATGATTAAAAAATTTCTCTTTTACATAGGAAACATTGGTTCTCGAAAACATACTGCTGTATGTTCTATTATTTTAATAAGGGGAAAATATAAAGCCTACAAGCAAATTAATAACAAGCTTAATTTTATTTCATCTGGCAAAAAATGTTACCTACGCATATTAGAGAAGCAGCTTGCTTTGAATAATTAGTGTTTTAATGCAGAACGAAATATACCACTACTTGAAAATTGCAACTTCAAAGGATGAGTTATTATTACATAAAGCAGGAGTGGTCAAACGTTTTGGGAAAAGTCCCACTATCTGAAAAAAACATAATATGCTTGCCACTCTAATTCCGCTGAAAAATAATATAAAAGGGGTGAAATAAATGTTATTTATGTGCTTATTATGGGATTTGCGGTGATGGTTCAACGTCACAATACTGCAAACTTGTAAGAAGGTTCATTAAATGGAAAGCCAAAGACTTCGGTAAACCATAAAATTAACTTTATTTAAAATTAAAAGGTTAAACACAAAACTAAAGACATGATGATAAGGCGATGCCAAGTGTCGACCATGAACAAAATGGAACATACAAGAGTAAAGTGTGTCTCTCAGCGAAAAATTTCAAGTCTTTACAGAGGCTGTTCGCACATTTTTTAGACGATGTATATTGTATTCACAAAACTAAATTACATAAAATTCTTGTGTTTTAAATGTTCTATTTGACATCCCTTATTCTGAACTATCTTTCGACACCGCAATTTCCAGGATAATAATGCCTTTTCAAGTGTCAGAAGAGGCATTCTATCCCATTCCTCCCGAACAGCTTTCCAGAGTCCTGTTAGGGTTTTGGGAAAACGTTTGGATAACGCAGTTTTTAAAAGTCCGAAAGCACAAAAATCCATAGGTGACACATCGGGAGATTTAGTAGGGATATCAGTGAAGGGTATGGCCTTGACACCAGTTTTTGTTCCATTTCGTTTAGGAAATTCACAGTGGATTTTGATGTGTGACTGTTAGCTTTGTCCTGATGGAGTCTCACAGATTGATGGCACTGTGGGTAAAGCGGTTCTATTTCATTCAGAAACATTGGCGATAAAATATGTTCCTGATAGTATTTAGAGTTAATCTTGACATTTTTTTACACTCTCTTTAATTTTAACTTGCCATTATAAGAAAAACCAGCAACAATCATGAATCCCTTAGAGAAACTTTCTTTCGATTCTTCGAGCCATGTACTTAAATTTTTTTCTCCCCTTTTATGATAATAAATGGCTCTTTTTTTACAGTCATTTAAATACACCCATGCTTCATCTATTATGACAATTGTTTTCCATTTCTCTTTGGATAAGTGTTTTTCATATAGAATTCTGCAGTTGAGCGATATGCTTTGGAAGAAGACGATGCACATTGCGTTTTTTCGCTTTCTTAAGATTTAAATCAACGTTTATCATTTTGTTTACAGTGGACACCGAGTATTTTAATGATTTTGCATTTGTCCTTTGACTAGGGGGATTTTCTTTTAACATTAAACAACGTACCTTTGCAATAGTCGAAGATGTCCGCTTTTTCCTCGGATACTTGTTTGGAATTTTTGTCCCACTTGTTTTCCTTTCTTAGTGATGATATTACCTATCGACGCTTTGGATATCACAAAACCATGACTCGCACATCGTTTTTGGGTAACGGAGTATGCATATTTCTCTTTGGAAAGAGCGTCAATGTAGCCTTCGAACCACTGCTTTGTTAAATTCGCCATTTTGAATAAAAACAAAACTTTCAAGCCACAGACGATAATTTTGACTTCTAAAAACATAGTAAAATTTCAGTTACTTCTTTTGCAGCAAACGAATTTTATTACCGCTTACCAAAATCGTCTAAAAAATGTGCGAACAGCCTCTGTATACTCGCACTACAACTAGCACGCACGGGTACAGCACAGCGAACATGGATACTCCATGCAAATGTCAAGAATGCAAGTACTCCGCCACAACATAAACTATAACTAAAATTCCAAGTCATAAAATATTACTTTTAACTGCAGAGAGGTGGAATGCATTAAAACAACTTTTCATTAATATCTATTTGGGATTTTTTACAGTTTTTGAAAAACAATTACTCTTACGACTTTTAGATCACCGTGTACTCACACGGTAACAAAAATCATACATTGCTTGCTGTTTATTTCTATCGCATGGAAAAGACTCATGCCAATGCCAGATATAAAGCTAGGCAAATATCCATATTAAGTTATAGCTGATTCTCTAAAAAATCTATCGATTTCTAGGGACTCAAGCGAGGATATCCCACCATGCTTAGGACTTCATTTCCCAACTTCTTCAAAATAGATCGTTTAGTATTACACCATTTTCAGATTAGAAATATTTTTTTCTAGCTTTATATCGCTTTCTAGCGGCGCGGAACTTAAATCTATCTTTCAAAAGGCAGTTCATTTTAACTGAATGGGAAAATTTCAACTCGAAATCAAACAAAACCACAACCTGACGCGAATTTTTACTGAGTTAATGTTGTTATGCGCTATAGATTCTTATAAAACCCCTCGAATTTTCAGGCGAGGTGAACAAAAATAATTTGAAGTTTTATTCTAACTTAAGATGAGTGTTCTTAAAAGGAAGATAGACAGCTATAAACACTATAAACGAAACACAATGATATCCCCGAATCCTTATTAACATACTAGAAATAATAATAATGCAAGTTATAGGAATAATAATGCAAGTTACTAGGGATAATAATAATGCAAGTTTATGGGCTCTCAGAGCTAAGTCTAAAAGCAATACACACTGGGCAGGATGTTTAGCAAGTAAACCAGGCTAAGAATCACGACCGCCTTACATTTTCCTTTTTATATGGCTACTTAT
>KK118480.1:310275-352880 GCA_000611955.2 Stegodyphus mimosarum
AGAAAAATCCCCAGGACTTTAAAAGAGCAGTTTTCTTTTTAAAAAAAACTGCCAAAATATTGCCAATTAGGCAATAAAATATTCAAGTATCGCTAGCTTGGTGATAAAAATTGTTCGATGCAAGTTTTATTTGAGAGATTCTTACAATCACAGCATCAACAGACTTCGAACGAAAAGCTCCAGGCGAAAAAACCATGAAATAAGCATTCAATAGGTAAGCACGCATCTAAATTTAAACAGAACGTACAATACATAGATACATCCTTTCCTACAAAATATACTGAAAACTGTTAAATTAAATTTAAAAAATAACAAAACAAAAATACCTATAAAACCAAATGACAAAAAATACATTCAAATCTAAATGTAAATTACAGCACTATGAAAGGAATATCAAATTATCTAAAATCTAAAATTGAGTTTAAGGTACAGAAATAAAATTATGGAAAAGAAATTAAAAATTGATATCATAACTAAATGAAATCATTGCTAGCATAAAATGCATTTTCACGAATCAAATCCTTTTCGAAACTGTGAATAATTAATATTCTTTCTTTCTAAAAGTAATGCATCCTCAATTAAAAATTTTCTCCCTTCTTTCGAACCCATTGATTCTAGAATCAGAAAAAAAAATCTTTAAAAGAACTTGAATATTAAATGTCAGTAAAAAAGTGTATGCCATTATTTTGGGGAATTAAACCGATTTTTCTGACTCAATGCCCGCGAGAAATCTAGTTATTTTTACCTTAAATTTTTTTTCGGTGAAAGCGAATTTGTTTCAGAAAGAATGGAACTTACATTTTAGTTGTATCATAAATCATTTCTGAGGAAAGCCGTCAGAAGTATCGAGGTTATGTTGTTACTCTTAAATTTTGTAGGTATTAAGCAGTGAGACATTCAATTTCATTGCGAAGGTACTCTCGTCGTCTGACTTATACGATTTAAGAATAAAGTGTAAAATTTATTTTAAATTTCAGTAATATTTTTCTGCATAGAGAAACTACAATATTTGCATCTACTACATAGAAAAAAAATTAAAAGAACGAGACTGTTTACCCGAAATTCTAAAGCTATGATAATGTTAAATACTTTTATTCCAAATGCTCTCGAAACACGTATGCGTGTGTAAATGAAAAACACTCCTATTTAGGCATCATATAAAATCTGAATGCTTTCAGATTTTTTTTCAGCTACTGTGAACATAACTGAAAGAAGTCTATAATTTACACTCATGTCCATAAATTAAGGATAATTCGGTGTCACGCGGAAATCGAACTCTAAAATAAATGTATCACCTGTAAAATCACTACACACATCTTCAAGAATCGTATGCAAATTTCAGGAAATAAACAGATGACACCGATGGTACGTCACAATGACGAGAGTGCAAGAGAAGATATGTAAGGAATACAAGCAAAGAAATAAAATTGTTCGCAGGCGCTTTATAAGCATTTCAGTGTATTAACCGAATAGTTATGACACAAAGGACGCATTTGGATGATTTTTTACGTGGTAGACTTATCGGCCGTCTGGAATGTGGGCGTACCCAACTGGAAGTATCAGACGAACTTGGAATTGCCCAGAGTGTCATCTCCAGGCTTTGGCAACGATTCCATGATGATGGTAATGTGAGTAGACGTTACAGCACAGTCGTCCCAGAGTTACAACCCCGAATGAAGACCGGTATTTGGCAGTTACTGCAAAAGAAACAGGCGGAGCGCAGCCTCAGACCACTCTCGTCAGCTATCTTCAGCCACTGGTAAGACAATTTCAAGGCAGACAGTGTACAGACGCTTAGGGCTTGGTCAATATGCTCGAAGACCTGTCAGATGTGTTCCACTTACTGCAACTCACTGTCGCCTGCGGTTAGCCTGGAGTAGAGAGCATGCATTGTGGACACCGGAACAGTGGGCTTGTGTGATGCTTTCCGACGAGTCCAGGTTTAGCTTGCAGTCCGATTCTCGCCGGACCTTCATATGGAGAGCTCCAGGTACCCGTTACCACCAAGAAAACATCATTGAACGACACAGTTACGGTGGTGCAGGAGTGCTCGTTTGGGGTGGAATTATTCTGGGTTCCAGAACTGACCTGCATGTTCAAATTGGAACCATGACAAGCCAAATCTATGGGGACGTCATTCTGGAACAACATGTACGTTTGTTTCGGGGCGCCATGGGCGCACAATTTGTGTTTATGGATGACAACGCCCGTCCTCACCGTGCAAACATCGTAAGCGAATGCCTTCAATCGGAGGATATCACCCGTAAAGACTGGCCAGCATTCTCACCGGACTTGAATCCAGTAGAGCACGTGTGGGACATGCTTGGCCGACGAGTTCCAGCCCGTCAACCTCATCCTACATGTCTACCGGAACTTCGGAGAGCATTGCCTTTTGAAGTGGTGTAATATCCCCCAAGATCAGATCGATAATTTGATACTCAGCATGCCTAGGCGTTGTACGGACTGTATTGCATCGTCTGGGAGACATACAATGTATTAACAATCATACCAACCATGCAATATTGGTTTTTTGTAAATAAGTTTTTTTGTAATTTGTTCCAGGGAGAAAAATCGCTAATTTTTTAATAATATCAAACATATAGCATCTTCATATAGCCCGATAATTCAATATCACTCATGTTAATTTGACTGCAAGAAAATCAGAATTTTTTAATAAAATATACACAAGTGTAATATACACAAGTTTTTAATAATATCAAACATATAGCATCTTTTTTTGCTCTTTACCTTTCGTTTAATAAGTAAGGTTTACAAATAAGTCAAATTTGTTTTGCTTCTAACTCTTCCTTTGCCTGATTTTGCATTATCCTTAATTTATGGACATGAGTGTATCTTCCTCGCAATTTTGCGCTTAACCAGTATTCAATATGTTGCCATTCGGAAGGAGATAAGATTTTTTTTACTTAATCAAACTGTAATTGTTCAATAAACTAAGTTATTTAAAAGGAACGAAACCTTTTCTTGTTAATTTAGATTTTATTAATTTTTATTGTATACTTGATTTACGGAAATTCAAAATCTCGGCGGCATTATTTTAATTTATCAACAGATGTTTCTCACATTATATATTACAAACCTAATATAGAATCGATTATTTTAGTTTTCTATGTATTTTTTATTGTTAAGTATCTGTTTTATTTGCTTATTTATTTAATGTACTTCGTAAGGACTCATCTTCGTTCTCATCTTTTACATATATTCTTATTCTTGAGTTCATGACCTTTTTTGTTTCTATATGTTTAGTTTATGCTTCATTTTGAAGCAATATTAAATCTGAGGGAAATCAACACTTAGGTGGGACATCAAAATTTCACCATTGGTTCCACGCGTATAGTCGCGCTGCATGAACTGCGCAGCTCCGCCCCAATTTTGGTGCAGAACACTCTGGAACGAGAGGGGTGTCCGAGGGTCTCTCTCCGCTCTTCCCCCAAACCACTTGAGAGAACTTTCGTCTCATCAATATTTTGAGTACCCCAGTTCCTCACAGACAGTGTGCACTTCCATACCTTCTCCAGGATTCAAACCAGGGTTCACTGGTATAGCAGTCAACATACTAACTACTATAACCAATCAGGCGAATCCTTTTGCACACATCTATCACTTTTCGCTTACAAACGCATCAGAGAATTACATAAATTCGGCATCAAGTACAGCTTCGACATTATACACATTAATCATTATAAATGTAGTATATATAGTAACATATTATATTATACATTAGTGTTATTAGAGTTTTTCCTTGAAGCTTTACGTAATGTTTGGATTGCAGCATCTAGACAAAACACCAAACGTGTATGTTTGGGGCTCAACATAGCGCCCCGTTAACGGAAGTGTACCCAATGAAATATGTAATCTAAAAAAAATGTTTGTTTAATCTTTAAGGGGACAGTACACCTTTAACTGGGAGAAAATACAAAATATTTAACATATACTAAAAAATTTTTAAAAAACTAACTGTTGGGCCTAGTTTCACAATTTTTTCAGGGTTATTAGATGAGACAATGATACTCCTGAAAAAAAATATCTAATGGATTTGAAATCAAGTTTAATAATTAAAAAAAATACTTTTGTAAGACTCTAACAATTGAAGTCTTGAATTACACTGCTTCCTTGCGCGCAGGATAACTTGCATAAATTCACCATAATCTGTAGAAAGTTAATGCCAAATTAAAGCTATTGGTCTAATTATTCATCTGAAGTAAAATATTTTAATTAGTTCAACTTTTAAAAACATAATCGAGCAATAATTTTTAAAAAATAATTTTTTGTTAATTTTTAACGTACTATTTTACTGAAATTTTTTTTTATTTAACGTATCTTTATAATTAGAGTCTATTTTAATTACTGTCTTGATATTTATTTGTGCTGTAAATTTTGATGCTGTATCTTAAGCGGCTTCATAGATATGCTGCGCGCAAGTCTGAAAAACAACGTTTTGAGAAAAAGCTCTTTCAAGTTAATTTTTAATTTTGGAACATAAATTTCAATCATATAGCAATAAAATCACTTTTAGAATGATAACTTGACACTTAAAATAATATCTCTTGATATTCATGTAGGTGAAAATAAAATAATTTATAAAATGGCATAAAATATACAACCAAACAGCAAAAATCATTAAACGTAATCTTAAGATGTATGGTACTCAGTAACAGAAGTAATTAATATTATTTACCATATTGCAAAACTTACTTCCACATAATGCTTGTGACAGGAATCTCAAATAAGGTAAATTTTATGTGATATAAAATTTATATATATTGTATAAATTTTTCATATAAACAATTTGTATTAAAATTCAAAATTTTCCACTTTCATATACAACACCTTCCTGTTGTGCAATTGTTTCTAATTGTGAAGTGTTATGTAAATGTCTGATTTTGCGAATAGACAAATTCAGTTCTGAAGCATTTTTTTCAGCTTCCTTTATTCGTTGCAAATCACACTTTCTTGCTGCTTCTAGAGAATACTGCCCCACTCGAAAACCCAAATTTTGCATGATTTGTAGTCTTCCCTGTCTTCCTTCGTTAAATGCTACAACTGCTTCATTTGCAGCTATATCAGCAATTACTTTGCTTGAACTGCTTGTCTTTGGACAGAATTTCCATATTACAGAATTAAGGGATTCATTGGGATTCTGTGTTCGACCACCAAGGCAACGTTTAAGTAAAGTGGGTTCTGACAAGTCTTTAAAAATTTTCTTTATGCTGTCCATTACTGGGGCTGCCATTACATTTTTATGCTTAAAATCTTTCAATTTTCCAGTTGCTTTGGCTTTTTGGTACTTACACCAAGACACATTTCCTTGTGGGCAAAAATCATGGAGTGGTTCATCATCAGTTGAACGCTTATGGTAATAAATCGCCCATATAGCTTTCCGCATATCCATAACACAGTCTTTGTTATTTCGTATAGCTTGTCCATAATACATAGTTACTTGATCAATAAATTTATCCGTTAAACGCCCTTTCCCACCTAATGATTTACCATCCTCCAGCTTTTTTCCTCTCATAGAGTGCTTCAGTTCTCGTAATCTACTTCCCATTCTTTTTTGCACATGACCTACGCATTCTACTTTATTTAATTCAATATCAGGCCCATAAATATTGCTCTTTCGAAGTTCAAGAAATGTTTTAGTATCGCCATCCCCAATATAGTTTATGTACTGAGCGTTAAACCTTTCTTCAGAACGAGAAAATATTCGTAACATATCAACAACTTCCATTTTCCCAGCTGATCCAAAATGATTTTTCGCACACTCAATATCATGGCTCCTTTTCCAGTTCTCAAATTCTTTAGCATTTTTATTTTTTTTACCCCATTTACATCCTTTACAGTACGAAGACAGTACTTTTCCAGTTTCAATACCAATTATACTAGTTATCCCAATTTTCGACGAGTGACCTCGAGTTTTCCAAGATCCGTCACCACTGATTGTAAGCTGTGACTGTCCTGTCATTTCAATTTCTTGCTTTGCAGCATTTAACATTGATAACTCAGCAACGTCTTTCACACAACGGGTAATCTTTTGCAATGATTTATGGTATGCGCTTTTCTGGACAGGTTGGGGCAAATCCATTGCACCACAGAAATTCTTCATTCCAGCCAGACCTTGGCCAATGCATCTCATAGCATAAATAAACCTTCTGTTTATTTCAGGCACATTTGATTTTGCTCCCATCATACGAGAATTTCTGAAAGAATTCAGTTTTTTACAACCCGCACATTCAATCGTGAACACAGATGATAATCCATGATTTAGAGTTTCACATATATTTATGTCTGAGCCACACACTTTGCAACACAAAATACTTGAAATTTCAGAAAACAAAATATCAATTGCTATTATTCTGTATCCCAAACTCTGTGTTGCACTAAAACTATTATTAAAGCAACCACTGTTCAACTTTTTTGATGAAGAACTAACACCGTCACACACTTTAGTCTCATTGACATTTGTGTATTTGTTGCCATAAAACTTACGTTTTTTTGGGCGCTGTCCTGAAGCACGTTTTTTTAACTTATCCATCAAAAAGCAGAATTACAAAGAAGGAATTAGCAAACTGAATTCCAGTAATTAGCACAAAACACTGTAAAGAACACAGTTAAATAATATATATTCGATGAAAATTCAATCACGATTGCGAGCAACACAAAAATCGAATTAATATCAAATCGCAGTATACTAACGAAGCAAAACACGATGTAAACAAACCGAGCGAAAGTAGGAGTTGTAGTATATGTTTTACATGGTTCTCTTCTTCGGCAATCAATTATATTTTAAAAAAAATAAGGCTTTGCATGCAACGCCAAAGTTAGGATGAGTGCAATGTGACTTCAAAATGTAAACAAACTGTCATGGCAGCTGACTCAGGACATTTAAATCAAAAACCATGAAGTGAGATTCATATTTTCCTTTATAACTCGACAAGTAATTATCGGAGAAGTAAAAGTATGGTACCAATTTATTCAGAATAAAATGCTCTACCAAATACAATAAAATTCCAAAAATCGATTTTTTGATCATTTTAAAGGTGTACTGTCCCCTTAAGTCATTAGTAAAAAATTTAAAGTACTGATACTTAAGTAACAGACAGAAGAAACTATCCTTTATAAGACCTATTAATGAAATTATTAGTTGTAGTGTTAAAATAGAACACAACGAAAAGTGAAACGGTGTAATAACAAGTATAAAGGGCAATACTGCTAAAACCATTTATTTCCTTTAAATTCTTGTTCCCACCTACAACTTCCTACCAAAATGAGTTTTCAGTATCGTGTTTTATCTGAATGCGGTAGAACCAGTATTTAATAGAAAGTTCAGGCATTTTCGTAGAAGAGCTCAGAACAGTAGAGCGTGTTAGTCTTCGGGTCACGTCATTGCTTTAAGGCTATCTTACTACGTTCGGCTGTAGTCTTACGTGCCTGTTAGTATTCGCCGGTGAGGTTTAATTACGGACCAATTCGGTTAGTTATTTCTGTACAGCTTCGGCCGAGTTTTAGTTAGTTAGAATTAGTTTAGTTCCTTATTTTTATTTCAAGTTAAAGCTTAAATGGAGGCTTTCCTGTAAGCCCGACAGAGGCCGTCTGTCAAATATTTGTTTGAGTGAATAAAAGGGTATTTTAAGTCTTCTTTGAACTTGCCTTTATAGTTGTAAGAAGACAAGCTAGACTCTTCTCTAAGGTTCTAGTAGCTAAGAACACTTGAATTAACTAAAACTTTATGAGCTCTATTTTATTAATAAACACAAGGTCAAATAGTCTTGGGCGGGAGACTATTGTACGAGACGTCTATGGTTAGGGTTATTGGAATATGGTAAAGCGCACAACAGCTGTCTGCTTAAGAGCAGGTTTGCCTTCATAAAGGACGTTCAAAGGGAAATCGGCTTGTACACACGTTGCATATGGGTAAAACTACAAAAACCAGTTGTTGCTGCTTATGCTCACTTGTCTGCCGTAGTCAGCCCAAGCCCATGACATTCCTCGTGGCAAGGATCACAAGATTACGCCTGCCGTTGGCAACAGCGTTGAGCACCTAACAGGTGACAGGGCGATTTGGCTCAGTTCCGCCCCCAAATTTTGACGGCGAGCAACCCAGGGGGGGACGGGTCCGAGGGTCTTCCATCCCTCTCCCCTTCCACCAAGCTACACGAGAGCACTTTCGGCTTGCCGCATATTTAAAGTGCCGCCATGCCGCACCGACACTACACATTTACGAACATCCATGCCTTCTTCGGGGTTCAAACACGGGTCCTTCGGCATGGCAGTCAGCGACGTTAACCACTGTACCGGTTGGGCGGCTCCAAAAACCGGTGTCCGCCGATAACGTCGCGGCAAAAACATCGCTGACGAAAACGTCGTGGAGAAAATAACGCGAGGCGAAAACGTCGGGGTACAAAATATCGTGAGAGAAAATAAAGCAAAGAGAAAACATCGCAGCTCTAAAATATCGTAGTACAAAACATCGTCGTCGAAAATAAAGCGGTTCAAAAACTTCGCAGTTTAAAAAAATCGCCGTCGTAAATATCGCGGTGAAAAATAAAGTATTTATAAATCATCGCATGACGATAACATCGAAGACATGCGTTTTTCGGGCTTGTAAAATTTAGTGATTGTTTAATAATTGTAAAAACTCGCATAATGATTTGTGAGCGCAAGATGGAAAGAAGGATAATTTTCACTTTGATATTTTTTGTAAACTAATACATATTTGCTGAAAATGTAAAATGAAAACTTAAGCGTAGAAAATTACCGCAACTTATAGCACTTAATTTTAAACTGACGTAATTATCTAACAAAGGTCATTAAAAAATTATTTTTTATAAAGTTTTACTGGTAAATTTTTATGAAACGTATAATCTAAAAAAGAATAGAAAAAGAAATATAAGTAACTGCATGAACGTATCCATAAAAAATTGCTAAGTTAATTACGATTTTATTTTCTTCACTTTTGTTAATCTGATACTCTTATAGTGAAAATCATTCCTTGTTTCGTTTAGATTTCTTGTTTTTTTTTAAATTTATTAGTTAATAAAAAATATGAAAGTAAAAATTATCCTTCTTTCCCCCTTGCTCTCATAAATCATTATGCGAATATCCATTAACAATTATTAAAGCCTGAAAAACGCATGTCTGCGATGTTATCATCATGCGATGATTTGTAGGTACTTTATTTTTTACCGCGCTATTTTCGACGACGATGTTTTTAAACGGCGAAGTTTTTGAACCGCTTTATTTTCGACCACGATATTTTGTTCCACGATGTTTTAGAATTGCGATGTTTTCTCTTTGCTTTATTTTCTCCCACGATGTTTTGTACCACGACGTTTTCGCCTTGCGTTGTTTTCTCCGCAACGTCTTCGTCCGCGATGTTTTTGCCGCGATGTTTTCGGCTGTAAGCCTGCTTTCTCGGATCAATTAACCTGTTAGCCTGCAATTGAAACTGTCCCGAACTCGCAATATTCAGCTGTCTTTATCACTTGGTCACAGGTGAGGCTATTGTATGAGAAGCAATCCCTGTTCAGGTACACAAATGTTGGTGTAAGCAACAGAAAAACAAGATAGTTTATGTGCTATCATTTACTTCGGTTTCCTTAGTTAACGGATAAATACACTAATGTTTCCGTATCAGAAATTGATACTGAAATATCCTTTGCTTGATATTTTTTGTGGATCATTTAACACTCGTAATGGGTCACACGCAAGAAACGAAATGATTATGAGCAATTTGTCCAAGGTTGATAAGAATATTTGTAACTTCTACTTACTTTAGTAGTTAAAACCTTTATATTTGCTTTAGTTAACTACGTAAAGCATTTGAAATACCTTCTGAAATCTGAAATGGTGCAACTGTATCAAATACACATAGTAAAAAACACTGAAAGTATTTTATGGGCCGATGTAAAAGCTGCAGATCGGAATTATTTCTGGCCGTCGAGAAACTTTCATGTCGCACACTTTCACAAAATCACTTCCGAAATCTCCGATAAGAATAAATGTATTGTTTTTATGCACATTTATAGCTTTCTCGGATCAATTAAATGGCCGGAGTCTTATAATGTATATATATAGTTTCTTTTTCAAAGCCTTTTTAAAAACCTTCAGAATTCTACTTTAATACGTCCATCCACGTTTAACGATCTGAAAAATGTGCTCTTAAACTTGTCATTAAATTTTAGTACTCTTTTTTAATTTAAAGCTCTGTGTTTATTGAAGGCCATGAATTTGAGCAGACGTTTTTGTTCTGAAAGATAATATTCATGAATTGTGTGAATTTCATGCGCAATCACTTTTGCCTGAACCTTCCAAACCAGTTACGGATTCTAGTAGTTTCTTTGGGATGTATTTAAGTTACATTTTGTGATATGCATGAAGAAGAAGATGCTGTGTATACTAATTATGTGTTTTCTTTGTTGCAGATATTATGTATGCTAATTATGTGTTTTCTGTTATGTCTAATATATGTAATGTGTTTTCTTTGTAAATTTCTAATTCACAAGAGCGTTTGTTATACTTGAAAGAAACATTTCTGCTCATTGAATTAATTTCTGATGACGCATGACAGTTGAATAAATGCCTAAAGAGAAGAATCTATAACGACAAATATTGAGGAAAAGCAATTTCATATTTAAAACAAAAATTGGGCTTAAAAAAAAATCTGATCTCAGTTCTGTAATCAGCACATCAAAGTATAAGAAAATCAGCATAACGCAAATCAGTGATCTTGTTAAATTCATGATTTACACTGATTCATATCAGAACTATTTACACTGATTGATTAAATGACACTGAACTATTTACAGGATTTACACTGATTCATATCAGAACTTACAGTTTTAATCCAGCAGCCGAACGCTGTCGGACTAGCTGTAAATCTTCGCTAATTATTTTAGCATCCAGAAGGCCCACTGGTCCTGCGTGTGCTGTGAGTTGAATCAGTTTGTAAGGTATTCTCCCGCCTGACTTAATTCGTAACCCCCAAGGTTTGAGAATTGTGTCCCCGCCTTCCCAGGTACAGGTACAGGTAGACGTGGGCAGGACAGTAGAACTTCACCATTGGCCGTACAGGTATAGTCTCGCCTCATTAACTATGCAGTTCCATCCCAATTTTGTGAGAGAATAACCACAGGGCTGGTCCGACGGTATCCCACTCGTCTTCCCTTACCATCAATCTCTCGAGAGGACTTTCGGCTTACCATGTATTTTGAGTGCCTCCTTGCCGCACTGTCAACGTCACTAACCACTATAGCGACTGGGTGGCTCGCGCTTTCTCAGTCGTCCTTTAAGTGCGAGGAGAATGTAAAAGGTATTTTTCTCTTCTTAGTATGTCCTGCGTGATGTAATTGGAAAGTACGTCCGGCTAGAGATCGGGATGTCCAGAGTTCGAATCCCGACGAGGAGCATCTTTTAAGTTTCTTGCTTCGACAAACTTAACAGGCTTTACAATTTGTCTGACAGTAACATCAGAACACGTAGACGAATTTTATCATGGGCAGAAGTTTGGTTCATCTGCTTTTGCCATGGGCCTTGGACAGCTTACAAGTGACATTAAGGTGTTACCCATTTCCATTTTGATTTAGAAGAAAAATCCCGCGAGGGTTAAGTTCAAAAGTATTCCAGCCCTCTTCCTCTACCACCAAACCACTCGAGAAGAGTTTTGGCTCCTCGTGTATTTTAAATGTCCTCATGCCGCAGACACAATACAGCTACAAGCATTTAAACCATCTCCGAGATTCGAACCCCGTGCCTTAGGATGGGAAAGCCAGCATGGCTAGCTATAATACTTATCAAGGTGGTACAGTTGATCACTGCAATTTATGCTAAATCTAATCAATCTCTTATACTGTTGTACGCAAGCAATGATTTTGATAAACGTACAATTTAAATTAATATGTATGTGTACTTTTAAATAAGTTTACAAACAAAATTACATGTTTTGCATATTTCACGCTTTTCTCGTAATATGAATAAATGTTTCTTCGTATTTAACGCTATTCTTAACCATACCTTATGCTATTACTCAATTATCCCGGGTGCCGAATAAATTTTGTTGGCCAGCGTATACATTTAACAAATCAACAAATTATGATTTTAAAAATATTGAATTTTTCTCTTCTCAAATGGGATTGAAAATGAACCATTCTTTCATACATCTGTTAAATTCAAATGGGACGTACTTGGTTACTCAGGATATCTGAGAAGTCACATAAGAAAAGGCAAAATAAAGGTAAATAAGATAAAACGCATGTTTACACTTTAAAAAAATCTGCCAGTGAGAGATAAACCTGATTTTGTTTTTGGTAACTAGCAAAATAAGTGTGTAAAGTCAGCATAAACAAGATCACTGCTCACTAGTTTTATCACAGAAAAATGAAATGTTTGTTGAAAAATAATATTTACTAACGGGCTGTGGCCAAAGCAAAATTTACAAGTTCTACATATAAAACGATTTGAATATGAATGAAGTCAGCTCTATATATCGTGACTCCACAAACAATTTTACTCTACTTCCGTTTAGATAAGACGAATGGCAATTTTAAAATTGCCCTTCGTACGCGCTTCGAGGCAGCGTGAAGTTTAGCGAAATAAGCAACTTGCAGGGTGTGAAAATTAGCGTTTTCAGAGATTTCATATTAATTATATTTTTTATTATTTACAGATTATTATTTTTTAATATCTCGGCTTACTGAAGTTCTACAAAGATGAAAATTGTTGAAATGTTTTCCTCGAATGTTTGAAATCCAGGGGAGGGGGGGTACCTCTCTCGAAACTCAACTCCCCGCCATTCTGGGGAAAAGATCTTACCAACAAACAAACAAACAGACGCGTTCAGATTTTAATAGTATAGATTAGTAAAAGACAATGAAAATTGTATTTTTTTTATTTTATTTTGTTTATTTATTTTATGAAATAAAATTTTATTTTTTGCATTTGGAGTGTAATTATTAGAATTTATGAAGCATTTCTCTCCTTTTTGCCTTGTCCATAAAGTAAAATTAAAATTTCATCTTCTAAATTAGTGATAACTTTAAAAATAACCGCCTGATACATTTCGCTCAGAGAATGCGATACAGGTCTGTTTATTCAAAAACAAAAGTATTTTGTTCAAAATTGCATGGTTATCTCTCGCAGACCTTTCTCAAATACTACTTTCCTGGCTGAAATTCCCATACTTTTGAAGTTTGATTTATCATGTTTCGCTTACTCTATAATTCAAATCTTATTTCGAATTTTAAATATATATGTCAAGAAAGCTTAAAATATGACATTTAAATTCATTTTTTTAATTTCAAATGTTATGAGATATTTACTTAATCCATAAAACAGATGCATAATTTTATTTTTGCTTCAAAATTCCAGTTTCTTTCATTATTTGAATCACTGTCAAAATATTTTGTCATGTAACATTAAGAAATAAAGATTTATCTTTGCTTCCTCCTGACAATGATTTATGTATGGTCCACGGCCTTGAATATCATTTCAAAGACAGTGACACTCGGTTTACGACTTTAGTTCTTTTTTGACAGTTCGTCCGAATATTAATTCTAAACAATTTCCCCATAAGAATTAATGTAAAAAGTATTGATTCGTTCCTGGATCATAGATGATACAACAGCATTTTGTGCACACGTTTGTAACACGAAACTCAGAGAAATCAGTGAATTCAAAACAAAAAAGATAAACACAATATTAACCAAATAAAATAGACAAAATATTAATTTGATTTTGTTGTACCTGTAAGAAGAAGCGTGAGCAGCATTAGCAGAAAATTAGGAAGCAAATGCTATTGTTTGAATGCAAAACTCCTTTCTATGAATATAATAGGTAAGTATCTTATTGGGCAGTTTATTGCATAGTTTCATTGTCTTTAAGCGCCCTGGACTCTGCTTGAGAGTCGCTGCGCGTATATAACTTAAGACTTGCACAATTTGATTTGTTGTTACATTCATTTTAAAATGTATCTAAAGGGAGGTATGGCATTGTCAGTGAAAATGTTTATGATGTTGTCTTGTTACTGTTCTGTCAGAATGATATCGTTGTGTGAAAATTGGCATCTTACCCAATTTTTCACATGTTTTGGGAATCAAAGGACTTTTTTCTGAAGACATTTTTACATACTCCTCTTTTGTTGTAATAGTTTTTTTCAAGTTAATTTTATTTTTATGGTTCTCTGGTGACTTCTTTTCGTCGTTGCTGAAGCTTCCCAGCGCAGACGTTTGCCAAGAAAAGCACAATATCACAGATAATAAAATCGTTTTAAGTGTCAAAGCGCGCAGAATCTTTGCCAGCAACCCAGTCTGGCAATGATTTCGTCTAGGCAGAGGTCATGGCTCTGTAAGCTGAATGGCTTCATTAGCTTTAGTTTAGCAATGGAAGATACTGAAATGGTGTTTCCAGATATCTCTGAGTGTTAATTTGCGTCAGAGGTCATCTCAAAACACCTATGAAACTCACATGTTGCTGACTTGAAAATGTAACTCAAGAAACCATAAACAGTTTAATAGAAAATATTCATCATCCAAAGGCGCTTTTTTTATTCATAAATTTTGTTCGTGATCTAAGCTGTTCGTCATCTGAGGTTCTACAATAATTGAAATGTATACCGCTCGAAAAAAAAATGGTACAGTTCTATATCTCCCATTCTACTGGGCAGAATCGATGAACTTCAAACTACGTTTTTCATGTCTCGAAAGCGCGACTTAAAATATATATTATATTTATATATAGCATTATTCTAACATAGGTATTTTGATACAAATTCGTACTTTTTCTGAAACGACATGCCCCACTTTTTCCATATTTCGATTTAGCGACTCAAATTATGCCTAAATATTAAATTTTGTAAAATTTGGTTCGAAATTTACGGAGAAATTCAAATATATATCTTAGCATATTTTTTTTCAGTTTGCGCCAAGAATAATTTACTTGGCGAACTTCTTAATTTATAGCAACCTGTTTTCCTTTCCTTTTTTGCATTGCGACGAGAGAAAAAAGTCATCGTTCATATTGAAAATAATTTTAACAAAGTGCGTAAACCGCATTTGACGTTATTATCGTTCAAAAAAGAAAAAGACGCCAAATTTCAAAATACGGCAGTACGTAATTTCATGTATATATTAGGAAATTTTGAATAAAAATCTCTAATTTATGCAGATGTTCCTAGAAATACATCTACTTTAAGAGGATGTTAAAACTTTTATAGGTTATAATACAAAATTGTTTTCGAAAAATTTATAAAAAATATTTACAAATACAAATTTTAAAAATAAATCATAAAAATTGTGCGAATTATATTTAGATTTAGCCGAAATTTTGAATTCTGGAAGAAAGAATCAAGTAAGTTTAAGCAAAAAAGAGATATTAATAAATGTATTACATCACATTCATTCAGCATTGAGAAGCTAAAATTTAGAGAGATAATTTTTTAAAACCCACTCTTGCGATTTTTGCAAAACTTGGTAGTTTGTCGTAGAATCGAAATATGGAACAAAACTGGTATGTCGTTTCAGGAAAAGTCAAATTTTGAGACAAAATACCTATGGTAGAATGATGCTATATATAAACCTAATATATATTCTAAGTTGCGCCTTCGAGACATGAAAAACGCAAGTTGAATTTCGTTAATCGGCCCAGTGGAATGGGAGATATACTTGTAGAACTGTCCCATTTTTTTCTTCGCAGTGTTCATTAATAAAAAGGTGCTATTAGCATAACGATAATTTCTAGGAAAAGAGAAAATTTCACAGGAATCCAATATTAATGAATATTCACTTTGACGCACTGTTTAAAAGTATATCTTTATGGTATACAATCAAACAAAGAGATTATCCTAGTAAATAATGCGTCACTTGTTATAATCAAGCTTTATACATAAGTTCTCTTTATCTATCACTGATAATAATTTGTCTTCACGTATCTCTAATGTTTATGAAAATAGTACATAAATGCAATTTGGAGTGGCATTCCTCATTAAAAATCTCCTAGCTGTATTCTCCTAACACCTAGCAGGTTTACATTTTTGTAGAAACTTTATTTAATTTTTCTGTATAAATGATGGATAGAAAACTGAAATTAATATTCCATTTATTATGCTGATATTTATCCGTATAACACCTCACGTTAAGCATGTAGTACTTTAAGTGAAATTTAAGTGATTCCAGTAATGAAAATCATTATCAGGCTCGGAAGATAAAAAAACCGCATTAAGGATTTCGATGTTAGATTTCAAAAGAGAATGCGCAAGAAAATTCTACTAATATATAAATTTGACACGCTTGTAGCATGAAGCCTTTATTTTCTACATTTGGAGTCTTAAAAGGAGCGATATAATTTAAATAACAAAAAGACAAGTATGTTATCTTTAACTCAGGAATGAAAAAACGTAACATTTGTTACCCCATAAAGTAAGATTTAACAGCTATTTGCCAGGGTGTTAGTACACAAAATCCATTATATTATATATTGCGTAAATTATCACCAGTCGAAAAGTATAAAAAGACATATTTTTTTGGATTAACTCGCCCATGTTTTACGAATGGTTCCTTTTAATGAAGAGAACATTGTTCTTCCTCCCTTGACTCAAGACACAATATTAATTACATTGATGTATCATTTTATTATTTGGGCTTTCAATAATAATTGGTAAATGTATTCTTCAGCCTTACATGCATGCAGAATGGCACATTGCTTTCAAAGGGCATTTAAACACATCGTGCGTTTTTCCAAATATATGCGTATATTGACGTTGGTATTATATCAGCCGTAAAACAATTAGGAAATTTCCATTTCTGAAGGTAAACTTACTGATTCTGTAACATAAAATAGATTTTTCTGGTGAAAAAATATACGATATCGTGTTTCTATGTCACTTACTAATCTTAAGAGACATAGAAACACTACATCATATAATCACGACTTAAAGATAATTCAATATCACTCATGCTAATTTGACTGGAAGAAAATCAGAATTTTTTAATAAAATATGCACAAGTGTAACTATTGAACTACTACTAAAATTCTTTGATTTTCTATCAAATTTTGCAGTTTAAATTTTCTGAATAGATGGAATTCCTTATGTAAACTTTAATCCAAATAACATGTAAATTAACCTACTTATATAGAGTTACGTTTTAATGAAACTTTCAATATCAAATTAAGCCCACAGAGGCTTGATATTACCTTTGGGAGAGTTTTATAAACCCTGCCAAGTTTAAACTCTTAACCGTCGTACAGCAGCTTGCATGCAACGGTCTCATTGTAAACTCTTCGGTCTAAATATCCACAAATTTACAACAGCTATATCTTGAAATCATATTGAACATCAGAAGCTTCTGGAACATCTGCGTCTACAACAAAGACGTGGGAGTTCCCAGAAAGCTTCTGTCTTCGCTGGGACGCTTTTCCTCTTTACTGATATTTTGAACGAGTATATACACTGTAGGGTTTCCCTAATTTGACATAACAAATTTATTTTAAGTTTGATACCTTTCCTGAACTTCTCAAATTCCCCTAGTATTTTCTCGCCAGAATGTAAACTTAAAGTTAAGTGAAGTGAATATTTAAACCGGTAAATTTTTGAGTTTATTCAGAGAGTATTTCCGCTAGCCAGCGCACGCTTCGTCGCTAACTCGCTGTTACGCTATTAAGCCTCTTAACCATTTCGAATTATCGTCACGCCTGTTAGGTTTATGTGACTTAACCTGTTACGTGTAATTTAGCGTGCTAATTCAGTACTATTATAGTTTAGATTTGACTTGAATTATATTCTACATTTAAGTTTCACCGCAAGTTGACAGTGTTTTTGTAACGCACAAAGATCGTGCCTTTCTGTTGCTTTATCTGTACTTGCTTGTAGCTACACATTCCAAACAGCTGCATTAGTGTTAAAACTCTGATTTAATAAAGGGTTACTTTTCACCCTTCTTCATTTCAAGTAATTCCATTTACGCCTGTGCGAGAATTCACCAGGTACTTTATAGGATATAGAATTAGTTTATGTGGAGTAACAGAGAAAGATCTGACAAGCTGCGTTCCATTCATTTTTGTCACAAGTCATAACAATTATCTTTGTAGCCGAATTCAGATGAGGTGGTCATTTAAAATTCAATTCTGTCGCATCCTCATTATTAATTCTCTTACCAGCTTGTGTGCTTGTTTATTCCCATTGTAGCTAATGCAGGCTTTTGTACAGTTGATCTGAAATTTGGTATTTGAATTCTTGCTTGTTACTTGCTAATATATATTAGACTATCGTAAACTTTTCAGCATTAGAAAATCAGCAATTGATTCTTCTGCTTGAGTTTAAGGCGATCGAATGATAAACTCCTGCTATAGCATGAAACCACAAGATTACGCATGCAGATGCAAAGGATATACTAAGAAAACGAACTCCAAAGATTAACGAAACACTAGGTTATACTGCAAATCTATTCGGATATTTAATTTGTAGTCCAAATTTTCTAACATATTCGTTCGACAGAGATTCTTTTGCTGGCGCAACAGCAACAGGAAGAGAAACTTTAGTGTGCATATTATTAGTTGTTTATCAGAAGTTTTGGTGTTCAAATCATGTCTAGGTCGCCACTGTGATGATAGTGAGTATATAAAAAGTCATGGTTCTATTAGTAAAATACAAACTGTCTAAACTCAATAGACATTTATTAAAACTTAATAAATACTACAAACCAAAATAAATCATAATTCTCGCTTTAAACTCTGAGCCTAGCATCAGGACTCAGCACTTACATTCTTCAGATACGCTAAACATTTACATTGCTTATGCAAATGCGCATACACTTGCTTGTAGCTACACATTCCAAACAGCTACATTAGTGTTAATAATGTCAAAGAAGTAAACCAATGAAACAGGCGTTACGTGTTAACTAAACAAGAGAGGCTTTAGAAAGTTGTGTGACAGTTATTTCTGAGATTTATTAACTGATAAGCTTATGTTAAAACGCTGCCTTATCTTTCCTCTGATTCGTGGCACATATATTCGCTCAAACTGTAAGGTTTTAGTTAAACTAACAAAGTTTTATTTTAATTTGCCTTTTTCTATCTTTTCTCATTTCAACTTCCCGTTAGAAGAAGCGCGCGTTTCAGCTTTAGGCTAATTTGAAGTGTAGCCAAGTTCTACTTAAACGAGAGGTAGGAACCTTTCAGTGTGAGAGAGCTTTTAGTCTCAGACCACTGTTACTCTGTTCAACGTTCGCCTGACCAGCTAGTGTTTAAATTCTAAGCGGTAGCGCTGTTACGTTATTACTTATTGAAGTAATTCTAAGTGCGTTAGTATTAGTTAAATCTTACTACGCACCATTTAGTTTAGAGGTCAACCTCGCGTTTATAGCTCTGTGAGCAACGACTACTTAATTTCTAATTAGTTTTAGTTTAAATTTAAATCTGATTGTTCAGTTTAGACCCAAGTGGTGGTCATTATTTTCTGTATCCCTCCCGAGTTGGGAAGTGGCTGTAAATAATTGTGGTTTAATAAAAGAGGATTTTAAATTCCTCTGAAGTGCAGTTCTTCTACCACTTAATCACAGTATTCTACCACAGAACATAGCTGCATTCAGCTCCCTGTTCAATATCAGGACTTAAGATTTACACGAAGATGTTCGCCAAGAATATGCACCGAACACACAGTCGTGACAAAACAAAAAAGCTACGCAAATATAAAACACGCGCAGGAAACGTTAAACGCTAACAAATATTAACTTCAAATTTTGCTTGCCTTGCTGCATGAAAAACCGTGACTGTTGAATGCTAAACCGATAATTCTGTCGACATCTGAAAGAAAGTAGTACTGGTCTGAGGCCACTTTGAGTCCTGTTACTGTTCTATATTGGTATTAAATGACCCCCTTTTAGACTGATTAACTAAGAACTAAAAAACTGGGTATGTTATTTTGAGAGATTTGATCTGGGTAACTCTAAATTTCAAGGCAAATCATCGGATTATTGCCAGTTATTATCGATATGAAATCGACCTTTTATATCTTGTAAATTATTATTTCCAGGTGTTGTGTTATCATTAACAGTGAGGCTTAGTAGAATTTTAAATCGGTGTTTATATAAACGACTGCAGTTAGGTCAAAAAGTGACTGACATATAAGTAATAACTTGCAACTCGCTCGGTAGTTGCATAGAATTTAAATTACGTCACGTATTAGGTTACAGTTTCGATTTCCCGTCTTTTTCGGTGGCATCTAAATGAAATACCGCCACACAAGAAACAATGATATCAAAGAAACTTCAAGACATAATAAGACAAAGCTTTATTCGTTACCTATTTTAATATCCAGTCTTCTTTTCGGTGGTTGAAACCTTATCGAAACTGCTGAAATGTGGGTATTTAGATTCTTCAAACGACTGAATTCGGAATAAAGAAATTAGCCTCTCAGTTTATTTGAAGAATTAGATTACTGAAGTAAGGAATACTGTTTCGCTAGTTAATGTGAAAAAAAAGCATTTTGAGGAAACACATCACGTAAAGCAACTTTCATTTGGTCAAATATACCTTCTTATTACACACTCCACTATCAACCAAACTTGACTTGTAGCAAAAACAACAGAAAACTGAAATGGAATTCTTTTCCATGCTACGACAAGAGTACCTTCAAATTCACCAGCAGAACCTTACATAAAATAGTTAAGATGATAGAAAACTATTTCCTTTTTTATTCGGAGAAGAAAATGTAACAGAAATAAGAATATATATCGATCACTCTAAGTCTTTATTTTCTTAGTTTAATCAGAGGTTTGTTTCGACTTCTAAATTTTTAGGAGAAAGGTTAGAAAAGAAATTTATTTTATACTTGTGCATACTCAAAGATCTTGGAAGTCGGAATCAAATGCTGCATGTATTTTAAATTTTAATTCATACTTTATACACACAAACCTTATAAATCAGTAAAATTCTAAGTTAAAAGAAATGGATTCATAAACCATTTTCAAAGGTTTAAAGAGAAATATCTTTTTTTTCCTGTAACGTGAGAAACTAAAGATAAGGACTTTACATACACCGCTGCAGGGTATGTAGGCCTTGTCTACAGCATTCCTTACCCGACGTTTATATTTGCAACCGCTGTCTGTGGACTTTTATTTCCAGTTATAAAACTGGTTTATCAGACGCAAATGTTCATACTTTAGCTTTTAAAATGTAAACCACTCAATTACATAAAAATTGCAAAATATAACTTTTTATACGTTTTCCTGTTACCTATGTTTATGTTTAGGGAAGTACTATACTCGTTCTAAAAAAATGAAATACAGGAAGCCAACTGATTTCGACTGAAGTAGCGCACAATATTATTTACAACGAAAAAATATCTGTACTTTAACACTTTTTCGTAAAATATTTATATTGTGATTCTAAAGTAATAAAATTTCATGAGGATAATAATGATGCAATTTAAAAAAAACTTGTAAATTATCTGTGCGAAAATTATTTCGGCAAACTAATTATGGTAAAATTATAAATTAAATATTGTTACATACTACTGAAACACGAACGAATGTCATTTAAAGTGAAAATATAAACTTCGAAATGTTCTAATTTATTTATTAGCCGAGTCCTCAAGGCAAATGAAAAAAAAATATTTCAAAAACTCTAGATTTTTAAATTAATGATCTTTGTAATTTTTTCTGTCTTACGATTCAAGTCGAATGTTTTGCATTTTAGTTTTCATAAACAGTATAAAGATTTCCTAAATATAAATATAGGGAATCCGTTATCGTATAAAATGTTAGATTTCGCAATTTTTTTCAAAATTCTTGTTCTGAAATTTGAAAATGGCGGAACAAATGTTTGTGTCATTTAAAACAGTTTTTGTAATTAATAATACATTTCTACGACCAACGGTTCGGAAAATAAAGACCAAATGAGGACTTCTGTGGATACGGTGAGTGTTTTATATATATATATATATATATGTATAATTTGTTAATAAATAATTTGTAATTAAAAAAATCTTTGTAAGTAAAAACATTGTGGGACTATATCACAATTAATTAAAAACATAATTATTTCAAGTATTTCCGCGAATATGCTGCTAAAAATTGATACGTATAAACAAAAAAATAAATAAATTTAGAACCAATTTTACACAAATACTCAAAAGAAGTGAAATTCAGGCCAATAAATTTCAAAATATCCTAAAAATATGCAAAATACGAATAAAAGAAATGTGAAACTAAAACCTAAAAACTATAAAAACCTAAAAAAAGTATACCAAAACCCAGAAAAAATATAAAAGAAGAGGAATTCAATTAAATCAGATACAACGTTATCAAGAGGAGGATACACCAGACTCAATTACAATCGCCCTTCCCCATGGAAACCATTGTGTTCCTGTATCATGTTTTTGCAAAAAGTAAATAATTAGTTATGCTTTTTCACGTAAAGTAATTAAAATTTAGAACTATAAAATCTACTAAAAATTAAACGAGAACACTGTAATCAAACTACAAATTTTTAAACAAAGAAGAGAAATTTTAGATTCAAAACTGACACTAAGGGTTTCCAGTTTGGCTTTATTAGCGAAACAAATTGGGTAAGGCTAGTTAGAAAATTCCTAAAAGGTGAACTTAATGCTTGTAAGAAATGTTTTTTTTATTTTTTATAAAAAGATATATCTAAAGGAAAGGAAGAAGAGAAAGAAATGTTGGAAAAGTAAAAAGTTATCACGTCATGGACATATCCTGACGACTGGAATATAGTAGGCCCAATAATTTGTATTACTATAATTTGCAATAAATATATATATAATTTGTATTAATATAATTTTAATAAATATATATAATTATCATTCGCATATTTATTATTTGTAGCGAGAATAGTTACATTTCTGTCATTCTATAGAAAGATTTAGTACAGTAAGATTTTAATTATTTTTATTCACTGAATTGCTTTTTGAGAATCAGCCCGGCAGGAATAAAGAAGGAGAGTTTACGTTCTGCAACCACTGCTAAACTGAGAAAGAGGAAACTAATCACATTCCGATAAACATATTACGTTGAGCAAAGCTGAATTGCCATAAAAAGCTATCAGAATCTGCACGGTGGCATGAAACACTTCTTCCTAATCTCTTTTCAAAGCGCAAATGACCTCTGTTTTCCATACGAAATGGCATATCCTGTATAATACATATTATCATTAAATATATTTCTAACCAAGTTAATCTGTGCATCAGTTTAAATTTTCTTGTTTCTCTGCGCTGCTTGATAGATTTCCTAGTTATGGAAAAAATATCTTCTCTCCCCTTCCAAACAGACTGTAAACAAATGCGAGAATATTACGTCAATTCTTCATCACGCAAGGAATTTTCTCCTTACAATTTTGTACAGAGTAAAAAAAAAATAGGCCTTTCGTGCATATTGTAGCGTTGTAGTATGGTAATTAAATGTACACTATTTTTAATTCTATTTTTAATTAATTATAATTAATATTTAATAAGATAATTTTCAAAACACAAAAATTCGTAAAATTTTACATAAATTGAATTATTTATTTTGTATTAAAGAGATATTCTCCAAAGCAAAGTGTAAGGCTTAAAAAAGTATTTAAAATAAAAGATTAAGTACTAAATACATATTTAGAATAGCCCATCTAAAACATTAACTCAGATTTTCCAGTTCCAGAACGTTGATTTGCCTGTGTTTTAATAAAAACATATACGAAAACTTTTGCCGTACTGCTAATTTCGATACTTATAGTCACAGTTTGTAGTTATACTAGCGGAAGTATCCGATGCCAGTTAAGTTAGATTAGAGAGTAAAGCATCTAACAGCAGAGAGAACGATACCGCTGTAATCCTTCTCCAATAATGATGTAACAAATATGATTCATAGTCATACATTTTCCAGTATCATGCGATATGGAACATACATGAAAATTTCGATAAAAAATAAACTAATTCTCTCTCATTATATCAGCAACAATGGCACGCAGTTTTTAATAATTTTCGTCTTTCTAACTAAATCGTCTTAAAACCTTAAAAGTTCCATTAAATATTTCTCCTATATTTAGTCAACTAAATGTAGCAAAAAACAGATCATAATGGATCAGGAATCAATAACGCGAACAAACAAACAAAGACACAAACAGGCATTTCTCTTTATATATATATACACTCACGTTTGTGAAAATTGCAACACCATGAAGGACTTACGCGAGTGAGCTGAAATTTTCAGGAAATGCAAAGTAGCGCATGATATGCAAATGATTAGAATTACAAATCCGTAGCGCATGCGTATGCTGAGCAGCGCCCTCTGAACGGCTGATGGATCCGAATAAATAGACGGCTGTAGCGAGGCGTGTATGGTTATCGGTGGTTATCTGCTAGTGGTAAACGTTAACTCAATCTGTACTTATGCCTCGTCGACGAAAGAGAGCGAGATTTGAACAACTTACAGAGTTTGAACGAGGGAGAATCATCGGCCTTCGTGAAGCTGGATTGTCGTATCGTGCAGTAGCCTCTCGTGTGCAGCGTAACAGCAGCACAGTGATGCGCGTTTGGAAGCAGTGGACGGACGAGTGTCGGACAACTCGGAAATCCGGGAGTGGACCCCGAAATGTGACGTCAGCTCGCGATGATAGACACCTGGTCCGCATGGCGCGGACGGACCGTACAGCTTCCTCTAGACAATTGGCAGCACTGTGGTCAATAGCTACAGGTGTTTCATTGTGTGCTTCATCAATTCGTAGACGTCTGCTGCAGTGTGGACTGCGCGCACGGACTCCTTTATACAGGATCCCCCTAACGCACGACCATCGCCGCCTGCGGCTACAATGGGCCAATCAGCATAGAGACTGGCGTGCTGATTGGCAGCATGTCGTGTTTTCTGACGAATCCCGCTTTAATTTGTGGTACCATGATGGCCGCATTCGTGTCAGACGCTATGCCGGTGAACGCCACCTTCCGGAGTGCATTATCGAACGCCACAGTGGACGAACACCCGGAGTTATGGTCTGGGGCGCCATAGCATATCATAGACGATCTCAATTGCTACGAATTGTGGGCAATCTGAACAGCAACCGGTATATCCGTGAAGTTCTACAGCCCGAAGCTGTTCCCTTCCTTCAAAGCTTGCCAGGCGCTGTATTTCAACAGGACAATGCCCGCCCTCATACTGCTCGGATTGTTAAATCCTTCTTTGCAGCGCAGCAGGTACAGCTTCTTCCTTGGCCTGCGTGTTCCCCGGATATGTCGCCAATTGAACATGTGTGGGATGTCATTGGTCGGCGTCTTGCTCGTGATCCTCGTCCTGTTGCGTCTGCAGACGAACTTTGGGTACGCGTACAAACGATATGGAATGCTCTTCCTCAGTCAGACATTCAAACTTTGTTTGACTCCATGCCACGTCGTGTAGCAGCACTTATTGCGGCGCGTGGTGGCCACACAAAATACTGATTCTGATCTCTTGTTCTTGTTTGTTTGCTTTGAACATTTAATCATTTATTTGTACCACTACCACTCAACTGTGTATTAAATTGCATTCAATTATGACGATTCCTTCTTGGTGTTGCAATTTTCACAAACGTGAGTGTATATATAGAGAGAGAGAGATTGTAAAACTTACAAATTTTGATTAACAAACTCTACGATTTCGAACCGAGAAGTAGCAACACTTTTCGACTAAAGCATTTTTACCTCCAACGCGCGAGACTGTCGCCACTAGGAAAAAATGAGTGCGAAAATTAGTTTTTTCAGAGTTTTTAATTAATATCTCGACTGATTAAAGTCATACGAATATGAAAATAGTCGAAATGGCTTCCCAGTAACTTTTGTAATCGGGAATAATGTATTTAATCTTTGGCAATGTTTTTTTTATTTCATTGTAAAACTCAGAAATGTTTTAATCACAAACTCTGCGATTTGAAAGCGAGCATTGGCAACAACTTTCGAAATAAAGCTGATTTTCATCTTCAGCTTGCGAGACTGTTGTACTCGGATAAATGAGGGCGAAAATTATAGTTTTTGCGAGATTTTAATTAATATCTCTGATTTTAGCTACTTTATTTTTGGAAAAAAGTGGACATCCAACTTTTCTAGGACCCAGAGAGAATTGTAGAAAGTCTGATGACGATAGCTATAGTAGTGATTGAATTATTACCGAGCAAATAAACACACAGACTTTCTTCTTTATAGATATATAGAGAGAGAGATTAACCTCGTACTATTTTGCATTTAATTTAGTACAATTCTTACTGCATTTGAATTTTTATAGGTTAAGTAATTTCTTACGTTTAAACCTAATTCGTTGTTAAAATACATCTGTAATCTTTCTTTGATCTGACGAATTTTCGCTTTCACATTTAACTGCCATCCAAAGGTAAAACCTACATCCTTACATCTAGTAATACATCTAAAATTTAATAATGCGTCTAATAAATTAACTGTTGGCGACAGCGTCTCATAAATCCTAATGTTTGGACATTTACAGCACTGAAGTTATTTTTCTACGCATAACTAATTTAGCATGAACTCTATTTTTATGGGCTAAAAAAATACAAAGGTTTACTCTCTAAAAATGCACATTACTCCAAGTTTGCTGGTGGTTTGGGATAAATCTCTTCTATATTACAAATTCGCTCGTGTTTTTAAACTTAACTTAATCTGCAAAACTTAATCTTATAACAAAATCTGGTGCTGGTTGTTGAAAGAAACAGAAGTTGCCGAAAAGAATTAACAGGAAAGTAACTTGCTAGATTAGATTAAACTTACAAATTTGGAAATTGATTAGTTTATAAATACCTACACCGTACGAAAATCTGCACCTTAACCATTAGTGATAAATGATGCAATCATTGCAAGAAACGGGACACCAGAGTGTTTTCGTCTTATTGCTTTCTTTAATTCGTAAATGGAGAGCAAATGGAGCGAAAACACCTCTGACACAGCCAAAGCTATTTAGAGACAAGATTAAAGATCGTGGGGTTGAGAAACACAGCCAAAGACATTTACCGTTAGGATTAACGATCCAGAGACTCAGAAACAGATCCAGACCATCTGTTTGTGAAGACGAATCTAATAAATGGTCTATAAGATAACATCCGTCTTATTTGTTTATAAGTATGACTTAAAAATATTATCTATATATCACAAATTTCAAAAGCATTTCAAATCCAGGAGCTATTTTTATAAATCACAGCATTATTTTGAAAGGAGAACACTTAGAAAAGATCACAAATATGTTTTCGAAATTTGACGGGATTACCTATTTTGAATAAAATAAATGTTCTTTTGTTTTAATAACTACTGCATTTTCAATTTTATCGAAAATTAAGTGTTTTCAATTAAGATGGCATTTAAAATATTGCTGGAATTTTTTTTTAAACATAAAGGAGCAATAAAAGAACTCTGGGAAATATTCCGAATAAATCATTAAAACTCTAGAAAAATTAGTTTATAATTCACTATTTATTTACGCCTAAATAACGTAATTATGACATCCTTTTGATAGCATTTTCTATTGAAATTTTCATTGTATCGTAAAACGTAATGAAAGATTATCTTCCACATCAGGGTCAGCAGGGCAGGGAACCACAACATAGACAACCGAACTACCATTTAGGCACATCGGTTGATTGTCTATGATGTGAAGCTACCTACTACGGCTATCCCAAGAGGGACCGACCCCAAGCTGCCATTTATTTAAAAATTTAACTTTTACAATTTAGAAATTTTACAGAGACAGCTGCTCTTACATAAACAATTTAGAAAATTTGGAAAATCAGAATTACGGAAAAGTTTGCAAGAGTTCTATATACTCAGTATGTCTTGTCCTTATCGAGAGTGATGATTATGTGCCTTTGAGATACTCACAATTTGTCGAGAGATATTTTATGAGATTGTCTAGTTTATAACGAAGAATTTTACTTTTCAGTAATTTAGAGAACCATAGTTGAACATTATTTTGGGTATAGCGTTGAAAGTGGAGATCCTTAGTAATTGGGCATTCAAACGTATAGTGGTTAGTGGTGCCAGATGAGTCACAAATGCAAAGATTACTATGATGAAGTCCGAAGCGGAAGAGATGAGCAGTGAATGGTCCATCAGCTGTTAAAAAGTACGTGATTGAACGATTTGTAGTGATCAGAGTTCTGGAGGGGGTAGGTAAAAACTGAAATATACTTCTTCCTGTTTCTTCAGATATCCAGCTAATTTTTCCATTTGGAGATGAGATTGGTTTCTAAGGAGGAATTTAAAAACGAAATAGAATTAAGATCAGGGCTAGGACTAGAATCGGTGCAACCAATGTGGCTACACCAGACGTCAGAATTAGAAGCAACAGAACATTGCTTTATGCGGCAAAACATCCAGCGCTAGTCTGGTTTTATCTACGTACATATATTAACCGATATTTCAATTAATTCAGATACCACAACATTTAGCTGAACGCATACTGTTCATTAGTTTTTACCGACAGTGAATTGGATTTAATGTGTGTAAACAGTGAATTGGATTTAATGTGTCGGTTGACTTTTCAATTTGTCTTTAGTTTTTGATGAACATAACACTTCCATCAGCCATCAATTATTTTAATATTTCAGCCAAGTGTTGTTCTTAAAAACAAACCGTGTTTGCTTTAAATTTATATTAATTAAGGCTCTTGATGACAGTCGCTGCCGATAATGATGTTTCATTTAGACTAAAATTAGAACAGTGATCATTTTTTATTTTTGACCACTGTGAAACAAGCAAGTCTATACTTATAATCTCGTGTCCTTGATTTAAGATCAATATCCTTAGTTAACTACTACTCGATTTAATTATTGTTTGGACTTTCTGTGGACAAATAGGGATATCTTCGATACTCAAGTTACTTCAAAATGCAACGCAAAATCGGTCTCCTCAGTGATTTTGTCCAGCTTGATGCTCCTGATTTAGAATCGTTGACAATGGGATCTGTCTTCCTTCAGATGACAGCCCTACTCCATTTGCACTTCTCAGCTTATACAGTTCAGTGGCCAAGTCTTGTTCTTAAACATAACTATTTTATATATGTTCTTAAACATAACTATTTTATATATATTTTATATATATAAACATAACTATTTCATATTTCTTTAGTGAAATTTGGTTGATGCAAATTCCTAGCATCAACAGTAAATAAAGTGAAAGGTTGTTAATGATTTTTTTCAAATCAACCTGTTTGCACTTCCCTTTTCACATTATACATTTTTTTAATGCTATGAATATACTGTGTTCACAAACGTTTTTACCCGCTTTTCATCCTCGAAACCCTTGGTCGCAGTATTATCATTAATTGGCATATTATTATCCTTGATTCGTAATATTATCACTGATTGGACGTATGCCAATCAAGGATAGGTATTATCCATTGACATACTTCCAATTATAAAAATCTTCCAAATGGTATAAAGATTTGTTTTCGTACTTTAAAGCTTTAAAATATCGATATTGTAAAATTGACGAATTTTTATGTTTTCTCTCTATCCCTATGATTATCTGTATATATAAAGAAGAAAGTCTGTGTGTGTGTTTGTTCGCTAATAACTCCATCCCTACTATATTTATCGTCCCCAAACTTTCTACAATTCTTTTCTGGGTCCTGGAAAATGCTGACGTCCACTTTTTTCCAAAACATATACCTAAAATCACTGATTTAAAATAAAAACTCGAAAAAAGTGATAAATTTCGCCCTCATTTTTCCGAGTGGCAACAGTCTCGCAAGCCGGAGATGAAAATCTGCTTTATTTCGAAAGTTGCTATTGCTCGCTTCCAAATCCTAGAGTTTGTTAATAAAAAATTTCGAAGTTTTACGATGAAATAAAAGTAGCATTGCCAAACATTACATACATTATTGCGGATTCCAAAAATTCGTAGGAAGCCATTTCGGCTTTTCGTATCTTCGTCACGACTTTAATCAGCCGAAATATTAATTAAAAACTCTGAAAGCTGTAATTTTCGCATTCATTTTTCCGTGTGGCAACAGTCTCCCTCGTTGGAGGTAAAAAAATACTTTATTTCGAAAAGTGTTGCTACTGCTCGCTTGCAAATCGTAGAGTTTGTTAATCAAAATTTGAAAGGTTTATAGAATCTATAAGGAAGAATGTCTCTTTGTGTGTCTGTTTGTTTGTTCGCATTATTGATTTCTGAATAATTATGATCAATATTTTGCCACATTTAATCTACTAAAATTGAATATAGATGAAGTATTGGATGGAACTTAAGCTTTTACGACCACTTGATTAGAAAGAGAAAGATCATTGAAAACTGCGTGCCATTGTTGCTGATATAATGAGAGAGAATTTGTTTATTTTTGTATCGAAATTTTTATGTGAGTTCCATATCGCATCAGACTGAAAAATGTATGACAATGAATCATATTTTTTGCATCGTTATGAGAGAAGGATTATAGCGGTAGCGTTCTCTCTGTTGTTAGATGCATTACTCTTAATCCAACTTAACCCATTAACTGCCAAATTTTTATTTCATGAATTTTTATTTTATATCTGTTAGTTTACATCTAAATAGTAAGAAAAACATGTTTTTCTCATAAAATTTTTTTCAGAAATTTTAAATTTAAGTCCGATCCCCAAATGGGGATCATGGCTGATACTATCTACTTTTAATGCCAGCGTTCAAAACAGTCTATGTGTAATTAATCCAACATTACATTTTCCACATTCTTTTCTTGCATTTGTTTTGCATACTGCACATTTTCTTTGTTTACTATTTTCGGTTCGTTCAATATAATGATTACCAGATGTTCTGATAACAGTAGGATCACGATTAATTGATGCTTTAGTGAAAGAATTCCTTCCACCCTTTTTTACATCTGAGAGTTCTGAAGGTAAAACAAGATATCCTCTAGCAACCATCCTCCTAAAATCTGGCAATGGAATTTTATCATTTGAAATACAATACAGTGTGTGGGAGTTAACCAGTGTTACGTCGATGGGATTAGTAAGCAAAGGAAAATACCATTTCCCCCCCTTATTCTGATTCTGTATTTTTGAACATTCCAATCCATCTTGTCTACTCCACCCATGTATTTGTTATATTCTGATATCAGTTTGGGTTCCGGTACTTAAATATCTTTCTTCTCTGTTCTACTCCACTGCTTCACCTCTGATATTAGTTCGATAGTTTCATGATTAGACAGAAGCCTTACACAACTGTTGTCATTCCACGTGACAGCTAAAATTTCATTACGGGAATCAAATGTGTAGTCATATGCCCCGCGTTCTTTTTTCCTTATCTCTTTGTCTGTTGCAATAGAGCATTTGTTCATTCTGTTGAATCGAACAGTTCCTGTTGCTCTAACGTCAATGTCCTGCAAATGTTCCATCAGAGAAAATCCTGTGAAAAAATTGTCGAAGTAAACTTTATGAGCATTTGGTGTGAGAAGAATAGATACTATCTGAAGGACAACAGATGTGCCAAACCCACTGATGCTTTCATCATCTCCTAATTTCTTTGATTTTCCTTCATACACTTGACTCTGATAACAATATCCAGTCTGTGAACAACAGGTTGTCAGGACTGAGTGTTCTGTGCGTAGTCTTGGCAAACATCTTAAAGTAACTCCTTAAAGTCCTTAAGTCCTGATCTGGAACAGGGAGCTGAATGCAGCTATGTTCTGGTTGTAGATACTGTGCTTAAGTGGTAGAATAACTGCACTTGAAAGGGATTTAAAATCCTCTTTTATTAAATCAATATTATTTACAAATCACTTCCCAACTCGGGAGGGATACAGAAAGTAACGACCACATTTGGGTCTAAATGAACAATCAAATAAATTTAAACTAAAGCTAAATAGAAATTTAATTAATCTTTGCTCACAGAGCTCTACGCAGAGTTGGCCTGTAACTAAATGGTGCGTAGCAAGATTTACTAATACTAGCGCACTTGGATTTATTTCAATAAGCAATCACATAGCAAGCACGATGGCTTAGAATTTAGCTGCTAGCTGGTCAGGCGAACGTCGAATAGAATGACGGCGATCTGCGACTAAAAGCTCTCTCACACTGAGAGGTTTCTACCACTGGTTTAAATAGTACTTAGCTCTACTTCAAATTAGCATAAGCTGAAAACGCAAGCTTCATCTGACGGGAAGTTGAAACATGAGAAGAGATAGAAAGTTTTAAATTAAAATAAAACTTTGTTAGTTTAACTAAAACCTTACAAGGTAACCCATTGTTTGAACCCAAACCCCACTGCCTCACCACGTATAAATTGTTTGAGGTAGTGATGTCCATAGTAACGAACCATTTATTCATCAATCCTCAAACTTTCAGAAAACACCCCAAATTGTTGAAATTTGTCATTCAGCTTGTGTCATTCAATGGGCGAATCTTAAAGAGGTTATCACTTTCACCTAATGGAATCCTTTCTAAATCGAAATTGTCACAGATATGTATGCACCGTTTAATTTCCAGATACCTATTTCGACTCATGCATGCTCTAACACACAGAATGTTCATGTCTTCATCTTCACACCAATATAATTGTTCTTGCGGAAGTAAATGATAGCCAGTGAAAAGAAGTATTCCAATAAATTGTTTAGGTAGTTATTAGAAAGCTGAAATTGATGATTCTGTCTGGCGTATATTACAGATTGCTGGACAATATAGGTGACAGTTTCATTATCAAAAAGTATTTCAAAACACTCTACTGGGGATTTTCCCCTGAGTTTTCTAATGACATCATATCGCCTTGTCTCTATAACGTCAGAATTTTCATATAGTTTCGAGTACTTAGGTTGCTTCTTTTTCCAATTGGAAATCAATACTTCTTTTCTCTTTTTAGCAGGTGGTAAGCCGGTACCTTTTGTTACTTCATTTGCTGAAGATTCAGTTGCATTCACTAGAACATTTTCCTCAAATTCTGCCACACGGTGAATTTCAACACACCCGGGAACATCAAGTGGTTCTTCATCATCAATTACGTTGTCATCATCTTCATCATTTACGTTGTCATCCATGTCCTCATTATCTGAAATCTCATCAACCCGCTCTGGTGGAATTTCAAAAGTATCTATGGGGCTATTATCGTCGTCATCGTCAGATGCAAAAAAATCATCAGAATTTACAATTTCTTCTATTTCTTTTAAAGAAAGATATCTTTTACGCGACATTTCCTGGAAAAAAAAAGAAAAACAGTTTTTTTTTTTTACAATTTTAGTCAGTATCAGCCATGATCCCCAAATGGGGATCGATATATCTAGGTTCATTGTACCCATCCAAATTTCAGTAGGAGAATAAATAATATATAAATACATGAATTACTTACCAATGATCAAGGGAAATTCAGTACAACAAAAATAAGTAACTTTTTTGTGCTTTGAAAATAATCGTATTATTTTTCTCGTGAAAAGTAACGAGAGAGCAAGAAAAATAAAGTGAGCTCAACTAACTGAGTCCACGTGTTTATTTAAGCTTTCTACCCTTAGTTGCAATTTTCAGGAAAGCATGACCACCCGTAAGGGACCACCCAGGTGCAGCATGACGTCACAATGTATACAAATGTAGGCAATCCCCATATGGGGATCATGACAGGGAAAGGGTTAGTTGCCATCGGATACTTCTGCTAGTTTTAATATAAACTACAAAAGGAGTGACACCCACACGAAGTAAAGTAACCTAACTACATCATTTTAAAATTGGAGATAATTTTCAAGGAATGTATACAAATTCAAGAGTGAACTATTTGCATTTATTCATATTTAAAAATAAAATATCGGTTTCGGAAAAAAAGGTTTCTGCTGATAATAGATTAAGAGAACGGCATTTCTGCACAAATTGTTGCCAAAAATATTTCATCATAATCGTTATTCAAAAAAGAGATCTTATTCACAAAATTATATGGAATTTGTGTTTTGGGAGAAAAACTGACAGGCTTCGGTATCAACAAATTGCAGCACGTAGCGTTATGTGCATAAATTTAAACTATTTTTAGTTTAATAAATTTTTCATTATTATTACATTATGATTCCAATGTGACAAAACTTCATGAAATTGTTAATAATGCATTTTCAGCATCTATAAACTTATAAATTACTTATAGGTATATCAGTTGTGATGCAGTTATAAATTAAAGAATGTTGCACATTAATAAATCGCAAAAGAATATCATTGATTAGCATTTAAATTAAAAAATAGAACTCTAGTTAGTATAATTTATTTGTTAACCGATCCCTTAAAATCAAGTGGGAAATGACATCAAATATTTAAAATTTTAAAATTAAATATCTTGGTCAGTTTTAGTTGTTACAGGCGTCAAAATTTTTTTTTCTATTTTTATGCGAATAAAACTTTCTTAAATACAAGTAGAAGTATAAAATTTTAAAGTGCCAAGGTATGAATATTTACGTCATTTAAAATATTTTTGTAAGTGGAAACACATTTTCACGACCAACGGTTACGAAAATAAACGCCGGATAAGAATTTTTATCGACGCGGTTTATAATTGCGTCGGTTAGAAATAAGTTTATATCTTTACTGTTCTGGAATATCCTTTCATTGTGAATAAAAAAATCTTAGCTTCCGTTTTATTATTTATCTTACTCCAAAATTTTGAAAAGAAGGCAATAGATACAAAACATATCGAATAACACACCAAGAGATTACATATACTTGACAAACGATATGATAATTTATTGGTAAATTGTCGTCATTTTAGCACCAGCCTAACTTCTCAGCAGCGTACATCATACAAATAGCCATAATTAGTACATCACAAAAGTAACCAAAGTATTTCAAATATTTGTGCATAGAAATAAATTCCATTTTTAATATCCGCAGATATACTTATTAAATATTTTAGTTGAAAGGTTGATGATCTTGTATAGCTCTGTTGTAACTGGAGGCTGAAATCCTCCAGACGCTACTAGAGTAACAGCGAGTTATCGTTAAGTCTTAAACACTCATAAAATATTGAAGGAGGTTAAAATACCTTTTTATTGAGTCTTAATATAAGAGAACAGGCACAATTTGTGCTACAGACAAAACTTCCACTATTTGTGGATATTTAAATTAACGTAACGTTAAATTCAATCGTAGAAAGTAGATTACGACTACATATAAATTACAGTTTTATAAGGTATTTCTTCCGCCTTCGTGGTGTAGTGATCAGCACACTCGGCGCGTATTCGAGAGATTCGTGGTTCGAGTCCCACCGAGAGCACAGTCACATTTTTCATCCGTTCTGCTTCGAAATAACCTAATGTCTCTGCACTGGCGCCCGAACTAAAAACGGTGGTGGAGAATGATTCTCCACCACCAGGATTAGGCAATTGGGTCCCCTAATCCCCAGTCGCCCTTTAAAAGAGGGAATGCATAAGGTATTTCTCCCGTCTTCTTAACATGACTTCGCAGTGTAGTGGTCAGCACAGTCGGCGCATATTCGAGAGGTCCGTGGTTCGAGTTCCAGCGAGGGCACTGCTCATTTTTCATCTCTCCTGCTTCGAAATAACCTACTATCTTTGCACAGTAATTTGCGATGACTCAAATATTTTACCGCTACATATTTTAAACCATCGACTAGCGACGTGCCAAAGAGGAATATAAATTTTAAGCACAGCTGGTGAGAATAGTAACAACCAAACTCGGTTGCCAGAAGCTCTGGCCTAAAGATTCAAAACCCTCAGCTTAAATACACAAAAACCTAATTTGCATTCTAGTGAGGAATACGGAAAAGGGAAGTTACAGTAAAACCTAAAGTTATAATAACTGCTTAGTTAATATAAGATACCTTACAACCTCCTGTATCATCTTACCATCTTCTCTGGTGACTTCTATCTGTTTATTACCATGTCTTGTCTTTGAAAATAAACACATGTACTTCTTTAGAACGCCATTTATGCATTAGAAAACAATTAAATTCACAACATCAAGAAGAAAAAGTGTATTTCGAATGTCTACTATTCGATAAAATACGCTTTCGTCTCCTAGCGACATAGGAAACAACCTTTACAAAGAAAACTTCTATAAAAATCTATAAATCCTGGAACCAGAGTGGGCGACTGGGATTTCTCAAAGATTTGAAAACCATTTAACAAGAGAAATGTTCTTTTACATTTCTAAAAAAAATAAAAAATATATATTGATCTGCCTTGAACTTGAAGATGGTGGACCAGAAATTCTCGAATTTCACCCAGTACAAATAAAAAACATTTTCAGAATACTTCCTTTGTTTTTCTTTGAAATACTTTGAAATTGAAAAGTTTCTGTGGACAAACAATTCTTGAAACTCTTCAAAACAGCGCACGAAATTTCTTTCAGCAACGTTTTCGTATATCCTATCATAATGCTGCGTTTTGCGCAATAAAATGCAATCCAACAATTGCTCAGTAACACGAACTCAAGAAACTGCTATTATTAAAACAATTTCAAAATTATAAATTTAATAATTTAATTTGAATAGAAATTTAATTTTGCATAAATTAATTTCTTATTATAGATTAATGTATATAATAGATTAATTCATTATTATTGTAAAATAATATTATCTTTCATTTGGTTATAAGGTATCTCTCCCACCTTTTTCGCATGCCTTCGTGGTGTAGCTGTCAGCACGCTCGACGCGTAACCGAGAGGTCCGTGGTTCGATTCCCTGCGAAGGCGTTGCTCATTCTTCTGCTTCCAAAAAATCCTAATGACTCTACATTGGCGCCCGAACTGAAATAGGTGGTGGATGACGATTCTCCACCACCGGGATTTGGCTATTGGGTTCACAAACACCCCCCAGTCGCCCTTTAAAAGGGGGAGTATATAAAGTATTTCTCCCACCTTCTTCGCATCCCTTCGTGGTGTGGTGGTCAGCACGCTCGACGCGTAACCGAGAGGTCCGTGGTTCGATTCCCGGCGAAGGCGTTGCTCATTCTTCCGCTTCCAAAAAATCCTAATGACTCTACGCGTTAAATTAATTATTTAAAGGAAATAAAATTTCTTTCTAACTAAATAAATTTGTCAAGAAATTTTTGGAAGAAACTCGAGTGTTTCATCTTCACTGAAATGAAAGAATAAATGTTTCGACGAACATCGCGAAATTGGAAGGTAAAATTTATGAAGACAGTAAATTGTTAAAATATAAAAACGCAGTAAACTTGAAAATCATTTTATTCTCGTCCAAGCTACGAATTCCGCGAACGGGCTGGCTGCATGGACGTTTTCGTAATTTTACCCATGCGTAACGTGTATACGAGTCAGTTTCCCTAATAAAGTCATCCACGAAGGGATCCCTCCGCTTAAGCAGATAGCCCTCGGGGCTTTCTCGTAATCACATAAACCAAACCAAATACAAACCAAGGAGTTAGTCTGTCACTTTAAAGTACCACCAGTCAGTTGAAAAAAAAATGACTAAATTCTCTGAAAATTTAGAAAATAACCCATGTTATTTGATAACTGAAGCTCCTAAAAATATTGTTTTATTATTAGTAATGTAAGGCCTTGGGACGCAGTGGCTAACGCGTTTCGCAGCGGCACCACAGGTTCGAGGTTCGATCCCCGGGCGGGGCGAAGTTGACTCAGCCTTTCATAAAGTTGATAGTAGCGAAGGCGTTGCTCATTCTTCCGCTTCCAAAAAATCCTAATGACTCTACGCGTTAAATTAATTATTTAAAGGAAATAAAATTTCTTTCTAACTAAATAAATTTGTCAAGAAATTTTTGGAAGAAACTCGAGTGTTTCATCTTCACTGAAATGAAAGAATAAATGTTTCGACGAACATCGCGAAATTGGAAGGTAAAATTTATGAAGACAGTAAATTGTTAAAATATAAAAACGCAGTAAACTTGAAAATCATTTTATTCTCGTCCAAGCTACGAATTCCGCGAACGGGCTGGCTGCATGGACGTTTTCGTAATTTTACCCATGCGTAACGTGTATACGAGTCAGTTTCCCTAATAAAGTCATCCACGAAGGGATCCCTCCGCTTAAGCAGATAGCCCTCGGGGCTTTCTCGTAATCACATAAACCAAACCAAATACAAACCAAGGAGTTAGTCTGTCACTTTAAAGTACCACCAGTCAGTTGAAAAAAAAATGACTAAATTCTCTGAAAATTTAGAAAATAACCCATGTTATTTGATAACTGAAGCTCCTAAAAATATTGTTTTATTATTAGTAATGTAAGGCCTTGGGACGCAGTGGCTAACGCGTTTCGCAGCGGCACCACAGGTTCGAGGTTCGATCCCCGGGCGGGGCGAAGTTGACTCAGCCTTTCATAAAGTTGATAGTGGGTTGATAAAATGGGTACCAAGTTCGCTTGGGGACTAAATTCTGGGGGTCCTGCGTCAAGCTGTCGATTTGTCCAGAGCTCATGCACCCCGGGGCGCACGGAAAGCAGATATCGGGGCACTGCAGGCCATGACCCACTAGGCTGTTACGCCACTGAGTTTAGTATTAGTAATGTACTGTAATAACTGTTACGTAGACTTGGTATTTTCAGTGGAAAAGCAAAATGTAATACAAGACATTTCGGAAATGTAGAATAAAACAAATTATGCTATGAGAGTTTTGTCTAAATAAAAATTAACAACAAAAACTTCTAGCAACTAAAATTATCGTGATATTCATTAATAGGTACATATTTTCCTTAAATTTTGTTGACCAGAAATGCACTTCATAGATTGAGTAGTAAGGAAAACATCTGAACAAAGAAAAATCTCGTGGAAAAAATATCTATATTAGTTTTGAAAATCATGTGTACTTTTTCTTAATCGCCTGAGTAAGAGATTTGTTGCGTATGTTTCTCAAATAAAAACCACGCCCTATATTCGGTAGCTTAAATGGCTTAATTACATAAGCGGCTCATTCGTTTATTCTGGAATTCTTATATATTTGTGTTTTGTAGAGAAGTAGAAATTAATTGGGAAGGCAAGTGAAATTTTATACAAGATGAGTTTCAACAACTTTCTATTTTGGCAATAGGCGCGAATATTTTGCCTCATAGCGGAATCGATATTTTTAGTTTTACGTAGTTTTAACAACAATATCGCTTTGAATAAAAAGTTAAATTTCAGTTAAAATGAAAAATTAAATCAAAAGAAATTAAATTAAATTAAATCTTCTACAATATTTAAAGAAAACATACCGCTAAATATATAATTTAGGAAAAAAAGAAGCATGTATGCAAATGCAAATACCTTCCATTTCGAACCACATCTTTATAATACAAATAATTTACTTCTAAACTCGATAACCTATAGCAATATAAGCTAATCTGCAATGTTTTAAAGATGTTTAAGCAGGAATATTTGCTAATTATGCTATTTTAGATTCTATAATTTTCGTTAGAAAAAAGGAATATTAATCCAGTCCTTCAACTTAGACAATACCAATGTTCTTGCAATACAAAAGGCACAACTGTTCCAACCTAGTTATACTATTTAAGCAAGCAGCAAAAATTTCAAACTTGAGCTTTGCTGAGACACAAATTAGAAGGAAAGTAATATAATATTTCCCATCATAGTTTAAACAAACATTATGTCAACAGTTGCCATTTAATAAGAGGTAAATTTTATTGCTTGTACAAGCATTACTTACTTTCTTCAGTATTCGATTTGCAAATGTCTATGAAAGCATGGTAATAAACCGCGGCAGATGTTCGGCACATATACTATTAATAATGTTGTTGCCAATAAATGCCAATAAAACAGTGTTAAAAAAGTACATATTGTTTCCCAAAGTTTGGCTAAAAAGATATGGCAACATACAGATAACTCTGAAAATATTACCATAAGGGAAAACCTATAGTCTTTCAATATAATCGCTGCGCCAGACACAGGATTTAACCTTCGACGTGCAAGCTATTGTACATATATTAGATGGAGAATAAGGTTTCAAAACAACAGCATACTTAAAATCAAGGCAAGTAGTAAGATGATGAAATGGTGAGATGAATTGCTGATCAAGATTCACGTAATGATATATGGGACCTAAATATAAAATCATAACATCTGATTCATTAAAAGCATACCGTTAAAATTCTAGCATAAAATTTCAAGACAAAGTCAAATTAAATAAAAGAGACCTGTTTCTTTCAGGTACTGAAACAAATTGGTATTGACCTCTATTCCGATTAAACGGTCGAGAGGCAGGTCACAGCTACTAAAATACGTCTGACGAAGACTATTAAAATATGGGCACTCAATTAAAATGTGATGGACTAACAGACAAATACTACAATTTGTACAAACAGGCTCATTCTCAGCTTTCAGGAAATAGTTATGTGTAGCTCTACTGTAACCAATTCTAAGCCGAGTCAGAAGAACTTCCTGCTTACAATTTCTAGTAGAAAACCAAAGCTCTATTTTTGGTTTCACCCTTCTTAACTTGTTACAAGATTGGAAATCCCAAAGTCGCTGCCATTTTTTTAAGATCCTTTGTTTGATGACACAACTGATATCTCTCAAAGGGATGAGGCGACCAGACAGTTCAACAGCAGATTTTGCTGTGATGTCTGCCAGCTTATTACCCTTTATTCCTGTATGTCCGGGAACCCAGCAGTATAGAATTTCGTATCCACGACTTGTTAATATTCAACTTGAGTGCATCCACTATCACAGAATTCTCGGTGCTGGGAAAAGATTCTAAAGATTTCAATGCACTGTAGAAGTCTGTATATGTAATGAATTTTTTACGGCGTAGCGTTGAAATGTACAAAAGCGCATAACATATGGCAGTCAGTTCCGAGGTTAAAACTGAGGAGGCATCTTGTAAACGTCTGCCCTCCACTTGGTCACTAATTAGAACTGACATTCCAGCAGGACAAATTGACTTAGATCCATCTGTATGTATGGAAGGATACCTGCTGTACCTATACCTGTGCTCAGTAAAAATTTGTCTGTAGATGGTCTCATTAGTGGTTGTTTTGACGTAACTGTGGAAAATATCAAAAAGCTGGATTTGTGCATTTTCCCAAGGTGGGATTTTAAAATGCTGCACTGTTTGTGAGGACATATCAGACAGGTAGAATTCTTCAATGAGAGGACGAACTCTGACAGGAAAAGAAGGCACACAGGATGGTCGTGCTTCAAATATCAGGGCACAGATATTATCAAGTAAACACAGTTCATAAAAATTAGGTTGAGACAAAATATTAAAATACTGTAAAAGAGACACCTCTTCACGCCTCAAACGGAGTGATGGTTCGTAGCAGTCAACGTAAAGGCTCCGGACAGGAGATGTCCTGAAAGCACCAGAACAAATCAGCAGTGCTTGATGATGAACAGGATTTAGTTTTAACAACACTGAAGACCGAGCGGATCCGTAAACAACTGAGCCGTAGTCCAGTCTAGAGCGAAGAAAAGCTCTGTAAATGCGAAACATAGAGCAACGCTCTGCACCCCAGGAGGTGTTCCCCAAGACTTTTAAAATATTTAAAATTTTCATACATTTCTTCCTCAGTTTCAGGACGTGAGAAAGAAAAGTCAATTTTCGGTCGAACATCAACCCTAAAAATTTTACTTCAGGTGCAACTGGAATCATTTAACCGTTCAGATACAATTCAGGCTAAGGATAGAGGCCTCGCTTTCTACAAAAGTGCACGCACACAGTCTTCTGTTTCGAAAACGTAAATCCTTGTCTGTCTGCCCATTTCTGGATCCTGTTCAAAGCGATCTGGAGCTGCCTCTCTACGTGTCTCATGTCTGCACCTGGACAGCTAATTTGTAGGTCATCAACATATAAAGATCCTAAAATGGTGGTAGGAAAATGGTGGTTTCTCTTAATACAGAGTTTATTTTTAGGCTGGACAGAGTTACACTAAGCACACAGCCTTGAGGCACACCTTCTTCTTGTTTGAAAACTTTTGACAAAACAGAGCCAATTCTAACTTGGAAAGTTCTAGCTTCCAAAATATTCTGAATGAAATATGGTAGGTTGCCACGCAAGCCATTATCATGAAGATTACGAAGAATAGCGTATCTCTATGCCTTATCATAAGCTTTCTCATTATCAAAGAATATTGATACAAGGTGATTTCTTCTAACAAAAGCTTTACGGATAGATGTCTCTAAAACGAGCATGTTGTCTATCGTTGTCTTTCCCTTTCGAAAACCGCTTTGGTAAGGCAAAATTATACTATTGCTCTCCAAGAAATTGACTAAGCGGCTGTTTACCATTTTTTCAAACAGCTTGCAGACGCAACTCGTAAAGGCAATAGGCCGATATTTCGAGGGGTTCTTCGGGTTTTTTCCTGGCTTAGGGATAGGAATCACAACAGCCCTCTTCCATGCACTGGGAAAGTTTCGATCCTTCCACACCCTATTTTAAAGAGTTAGAAGGGCAGTCAGTGACTTATGGGAGACATGCTTCAGCATTTCGTAATTCACGCCATTAAGACCGGACTAGACCTATGTGTCTGCAACAGAGCTTTCTTTAACTCCAGAACAGTAAAATCTCTGCTACAAGGCTCAGAGTTGGAAGAATTGAATGCGATTGGATTACTCTCAGAGCGCTGCTTGATAGAAAGAAATGCAAGTGAATAATTTCTGCTAGAAGAAACGGCAACAAATGCCTCACCAATAGTATACGCAATTTCTTCTACAGAGCTAATCACCCGGCCATCTTTTTCCAAAAAGGAAAGTGAATTGTCTTTGTATAATCCGCATGTTT
>KK118480.1:352905-369834 GCA_000611955.2 Stegodyphus mimosarum
CCGCTTCCTAAGAGTACAGGATGTTATTGACGTCACATACGAAATCCAGGGATCCCTCTGGCTCTGCCTTCTTATTTTTCGTGCATTTGCTTTGGCTCTTTTAAACGCTATAAGGTTTCGCGAAGTAGGATACCTACGAAAAATTCCCCATGTTTTTCTCTGTTTTTTCAGTGCTTCATGGTAGTCACGTTTCCACGATGGTTTCGAGTACTTAAGCATTTTTCCTGATGTTCTAGGAATGCAAAGCATAGCTGCTTGAATAATAGTATTAGTAACTGCTTCAACTGCATCATCGATACGCACATCTTCTACCATGTTCACTGTGAGCTCTGCAGTGAAAGAGAAGAGTCCCCAGTCTGCCCTATCAAGTACAAAGCGAGGGGATCTCGACATGCAGTTTGCTCCTCTTTGTGCAAGAGATACAAAAATGGGACAATGATCGCAGTTGTAAAGATCGTTTCCCACACTAAAAGTGCAACATGGCAACAGAGATGGGGAACAGATGGCAAGGTCCTTGAAGGCTCATGGAAGTATGTATTCTGCCCATTATTTAGGAGACAAAGACTTTGATCTTCATCGATCTGCTGAATTTGTCTTCCTCGGGAATTTGTGTCTTTACTTCCCCGGAGCGCTCTATGGCCGTTAAAATCCCCTGTTATGATAAAGAGCTCAGGCAACTGCTCTATGAGACCATTTAAATCCTACTGCTCAATGTGCTGATTTGGAGACAAATGCAGAGAAACGACTGAAACAGCAACATGAAAATTTGCTTGGGTTGCGACAACTTGGAGGGATGTCGTCAAAGGAAGTTCATTTGATGGATAGTCCAGTAAGAAGAGGAGGCCTACACCCTTACTAGCACGCTCATCTGCAATATTTTCCTTCCTGAGGAAAGAGAACCTCCGAAGCTTTGCTTGTTGTTCTTGTTTCAGATTTGTTTCCTGTATTGCTAAGCACAGAGGATGGCAAGCCTTGATTATAGCTTTGATGCCGAGCAAATTTTGGTGGAAACCGCAATAGTTCCATGAGACGAGGGTGGCCATTATGATTTATTTTGTTCCTTCTGTGCTGCTTTTTAGCTTTTCGTGGGAAGAGATGTCTGGGAACTTCTAGACCCTCTTCTACTTCCATACTATCTGAATCCACAGATTCAGAAATCATCCCATCAAGAGAGCTATTGATGGAGCTTCTATTTCTATTAACTGTTTTCTGAGTGAGATTTTTGGGTTTGCTTTGAATTACTGTTTCGTTTCTTTGTACTATATGTTCTGGGTTTTTTTTCTTGCTGTTTATAATCGATTGGGTTTTATTTGTTAGAGTCTGTGTACCGACTGAAGTTTGGGTGGCAACTGTACGAGATGATTTAAGAGCACGGGCGTGCGATGTGTTTGGTCGAACCTGTGAGCTTTGGACTAATCTTCTGGCTTCGGCATATGAAATGCTCCTTGTAACTTTTGCAGTCTGCACTTTTTTTCAGATTTCCATTTTGGGCAGAAGCGAGAAAATGCTGGGTGTTTATCCTTGCAATTTATACACAAAGACGCAGGGAAGCAGTTCTCACAATCATGACCAGTCTGTGAGCATCAGATGCATATGATGTTGCCACGACAAGACATCTTAGAATGGCCAAAGCGCTGGCATTGGAAGCATCCATTGGTATATAAGGTCTTACAGGACAATTTAGTTATCCGGCCCTAATATTCTTTGGCAGATTAGGCGAGTTGAAGATCAAGATCAGAGGTTTCGTATCAATCAACTGACATTCCTTATGCATCTTGATCCGCTTAACACAACAGATATTTTGGTCAGATAGCTCGGATGCGATCTCTTATTCAGGAACGTACAGAAGGTCGACTTCCGAGATTACACCGCTACAAAAATTCAATGTCTTATGTGATGTTACAAGGACATTTTCTTGGCCAAGTTTGGTTAATTGAAGTAAAGATGCAGACTTGGTGGCCGAAGCTGTATCAATAAGCAAGTCTCCAAAGCGGACACGCTTTATATTTCTAGGCTCACCAATACAAGAATAAATGTATTTGTTTATTACGAAAGGAGACATTTCTTGCAGCTCACCGGAAGTACTGAAGACAACAAGGAAGCGGGGACAATTGTTTCCATTATTCGCATTTGCATCGATACGTACTTTTTAACAGTTGATTTTTCAGGAGAATTAGCGCTTTGAGCGTCGTAACTGACATCGAAGTCTTTGACAAAATATATTTGTGGTTTAGCCGTATTGGAGGAAGAAAGGATTCGGGTCCGACCGCCTCGCTCACCACGGAGCCCAACAAGGGAACACAAATTCCTGTGTTAGCGCTAGCCGGACTTATATGCAAACTGAAGCCCCACAGTCGGCTTTCCGGAAAGCAGGAACTCCCGAGAACGTATCCTCGAGCCACTGATAAAAGGACTAGTTACCAGCCGATTGACACCCGTGAGGACAACAAGGTGCCTCCCGTTTAGCTGAAGCAGTGGCCAAAGCAGTGTGTTGGGAACAGTACCTCGCCCTCAACTTTCAGGACTCTCCTTTCCAGCGACACGGGTCTCCACACACGGCAAACACGTGAGCAGTTTTCTCGCCACTCGAAGTTCCATTCTCTCATAGCGAGCTCCAACCTGCGAAGAGGAAAACAACAAGGGAGAAAGAAAGGAATAAAGCTTCAGCTCAGATGAGAGGAGACGGAAAAATCCTTTGGCTCCAGGATCGTGATGCCCGTCTCACCAAGAGGATGATTCCCTGAAGGGTTAGAGTACATCGGCATTGCCACACCCGTACTCAAAAAAATGAGCCCCTGAGGGGTACCGAATACCGATTCATGTTTCCTTCGCTGAGACTGGTTGTTTCTTATATTTGAATTGGCATAAAGTTGAACAGGTAGATCATTTCGAAAACATTCTTGCACCAGTTTCTACGATGTAGCAAGGCCTGGATACCTAGCAATGAAGATCAGCTTATGCCACTTGTAACGGCAAAGTCCTCGTGTGAAGTTCCATAAGTATTTTATTATCAGCCATATTTCCCGTATTTAAATCCTTGTAGAAATGATTTTCGCTTCAGATCTGTTACACAAATTCTTCAAGCAACAGAACGAATCGTCAACAGAACGGGCCTTGCTACAGTCTAACACTAAGACTCATATACTAAACTAGTATATAATACATAACCTACACTAAGGCATATACATACATAACTTACACTAAGACTCATATCACTGGAAATGCAAATAGCTACACTGAAGAACAATAGAAGTTTAAATTCTAATGTGGTACAGAAGTTTAGTATTATTCTAAAGCGATACAGAAGTATCAGTTAGTAGTACTTTAGTATTATTCTAAAATGGTACAGAAATACCACTTTAGAATTCTTTGTAAGTAAGTAGCTGAAGTTATTAAAGTTTCCTCACCCATGTATGTGTTTTGTGATCGGTTTCTTACCTTTAGTATTAGACTAAAATGTAAAATTTAGCTAATGAAGAACAAAAACTAATTTTTCTTTTAAGATAAAGTACAAAACATTTCTTCCTACTCAATTAAATAGTAATTAATTATAAAAATCATAAACAAAGCTCAGATGAATTCTTTCTGATCAAGATATAATCTTCTCAAGCCATAAATAAAGAACCACTACAACAAACTATTATGTTCCATGAAATTATCTGGAAAATGTTCTTTGGATAGTTTTTTTTACTGGCAAGAGAATTACTTTACGTCAAAAGTAGAAAAACTGAAGATGATATTTTTTAACTAGAAAACGGTAGTAATGAGAGAGAGTGAGAGAGAGATTAACTTTCTGTTATTCTTACTGGTATTAGCTAGAGAAACACTTTATTTTATAAAGAATAATTATCCTCTTATTCTTTAGTGAGGTTTATTGTTTGGTTAGATAGTTCCGTAACAGAGAAAGAAAGAAAGTAAAGAAAATAAAAAGAAAAGGAATGTGTTTTCTCATTAACTACACGAATTAAAATTTGTTCAGTAGGAAGTGTCAAATGTAGTTTCAACTTTAGCAATTATTTAACTCAGATCAGAAATCTTTTATTGGAAGTATTTGCGGGTAGTGTATTTCTACAATTGTTTTAAGGATGCAAAGAAAACTTGGAAATGTTTATGCTTGAAACACTATTTAATGCATTTCTATTGTTGAGAAGTAAATTATAGTTACTTATTAGAAATCTGTAGCCCAGCGTAGGTGTCTAAAATTGTGTGTCTCCGTCTTTGACGTATTGTTTTATAATTTTGTATTATGGAATGTTTTTAATCCTTGAAATAGTTTTATTAGATATAATTACGTAAAAAACATTAGCTTCTGTGTGTTCCATGTATTTACCTTAAACTTTATTTTCCTCAAAACCTGTATCAAAGAAAGTAAACACGTTATTGTCTTTTATTTAGTTTTTATGATACACTTACGGATTATCGATTATTGTCATCGAAATTATTGACTGCAACTCAAGACATTTAAAATTAAATGCTGTCATTTAGTACACTAACATAAAATAAATTTGATCAATGACTTATCCTAAGATGATGAATGCTACATCGTACATAATACAGTAGAGTACCGAAAATCCGCCGATCTGAAATCTGCCAACTCCTGAAATCCGCATTGGTCTCTCAAAATATAAATATTGAATTTATAGGTTCCAGAAACCGCAGAATGGAGAACGAAATACCGAAGAAAAAATATTTATCCAATAATGACGTCTTAATTACCGAATAATAATGATTCTGTGTTAGTGGCAGAAAAAACATCTTAGCCCAGAAGAGGTTTTTAGTATGGATGATGTGTTCAGATGAGCCAACACTGGCATATCAAATAACCGATGATGAAATCATTGGCTCTGTTTAGAACTCGACACAGCAAGAAAACGATTCTGACTTCGACACAAATAATGAATTTGATAGGAGTGAGAAAATATCTTTTAATGAGGGTTAGGAACATGATGAAAAATACCTAAAATATTTAAAACAACAGAGCTGTGTCACAGACGATGAGATTATGACCATGTAAAATTTACAAAAAAAGCTTACTCTGGAACACCTAAAGTTTTAAAACAAACCTCTATCAGAAAAATGTTTGAAACAAGTAAAAAAAAAATTTATGCTTTATTAGTATCCCTTATTTTTACACGTCTCTATTCTACATGTCCTTAATGCTTTAAAATATTCCTGTAATCACTAATATAAATGAAATATATAATTTAATGCATATAATAAAAAAATATAATAATGTATATTATTGTACATAATAATTTAAGTAAATGTACCTAATATGCCTTATTTATTTTGCACGTTTAGTCTAATAATATGATTTGGCTTTTTTGTCCTGAAATCTGCAAAATCCTAAAATCCGCACAACCTCTGGTCCCAAGCATTGCGGATTTCTGGACTTCTACTGTAGTACTATTTAACTTGAGAGCAGCAAAAGAACTAAAAAAGGAATTAAATAAAAGAATGCTTATGAGAAGCAGGTACCGGATTTCATAAATTATAAAAACTCATGTTTGATTTAGGGATAAATATTCACATAAACATATAAATGGTTGTAAATAACGTTTTCCTGTTCAAAAGGCTTGTAACAGCTAAACACGGGAACAATAATTTATTTATCAATATTTTATCTGATTTCCAGACATACTATTTCAATTCAAAAATAAAGCATTGAGGTTTTTTAAAAAATTGCTTGACTCGTAAAAGTACTGTTGACAGAAAAAATGAAAAAAGTAGCATTTTACAGAGATCTTAGAGTGTAAGAATTTATTTAAAAAAATATATATTATCTGTTGCGAAAAGGAAAACTAATATTTCTATACTTTTATATGAAAAATTCTTAGAGGTATTCAGAGCAAATTTATTGTCATAGAACATTTTCTTTTGCTTCTCGAGGGCTTACGTTAGAGATTTTGAGATCAAACGTCAGCAGCAGCCTCAAAGAGATCGATAGTTTTGTCCTTTGTTGAAACGGAATTTAATATTATATTTGTCTCTGAATTATTTATTTTTGGTAAAAAAAATATTAATTAAGCATATCTCCGAGAAATTCATACATAACATGAATTCAGAAACTAAGCCCAAATACGGGCATGATACAAACCATGCTTGAAAAGGATGTAGTTTCTTTGGGGAAAATATTAAAAAATAAGCAGAAAAAGCACTTCTTTTCCTGAGTTATTCAAGCTTTTTTTGTGGCATTGCTCATTTTTCATCTCTCCTGCTTCTAAATAAATTAATATCTCTACAGTGGCGCCCGAACTAAAAGAGGTGGTGGATGATGATTCTCCACCACCAGGATTTGGCGACTGGGTCCCTAAAAGTGGGAGTATATAAGGTATTTCTCCCGCCTTCGTGGTGTAGTGGTCACCACGCTCGGCGCGTATTCGAGAAGCGTGTATGTAGTTCGAGTCCCAGCGAGGGTAATGCTCATTTTTCATCTCTCCTGCTTTAAAAAAATATGTAATGTCTCTACGCTATCACTTTTTGAAACGTAAAACATTACTTACGCGCGCACATTTGTGAGCACAGTTTAACATTTCTCACTTAATAAAAGTCAGGTTTCTTGAATAAGTACTGTATGTCTAAGTATCCACAATATTTCTAGCAGAGATAGCCAGTATATTTTGAATTTGGGAATTAATATTCAGTGCGTTCTGTGTTTCATGACGGCCAATGATTTACACAATGATAGCAGAATGTATTTTGTATTTAATGATAATAAATGTATTCTGCGTTTAATGAATGAATATAATGGTAGCTAAATGTATTCTGAATTAGACGATAGTCAAAATATTCTGAATTTGATTTTAGCTTAAGTTTTTACACCATGATAGCTAATGTATTTCCAGTTTGATTTAAACAAGTTTTCAAAATGTATACGGAATCCAACAGCAGTTAAAGCTAGGTAATTAAAAAAGTGATTAGTATTAAGTAATCATCAAATTAATTTAAGGAAAGCATGCAAATGCTAACAGGATACCTGCACTCAGAATATTTTAAGACTTGGCTTTGTATTAACTCTTTGAGTTAACGCATAAAAGAATTAACTGCACATTATGTTGAGAAATGCCTCCGTGGAAGACTTTTGAAACGAAATGGAGTCGTTTTTACATTACACGTACCGAAAAGCACACAAGGTGAGGATAGAGAATAGAATCTGGAAAAAAATATTAGAATTCAGAGGCTTTCTTCACTCGACTGTTAAAAGACAGAGTTAGTTAGAAGCAACCAGGATGTACAAAGCAGAATTAATCACTTTTCTCATTTCACTTGGATGTTTGTGATCAAATATTTGATGTATTATCAAATTCTTCGTCTTTCAAAATAATAGCAATGATATTGGCATTGCTTTTCAATACTACAAATTGGCATTTTATTCCTCAATATTTCTGAATAAAGCAGAAACTGAAAGAGAATCTTCAATGATTCTTTACTGTGCGCCTTTTCCTTTTCTTTTTTATTCATTTGAAAGCAAAGTTTGATGTTTTTTCTATACCTTTTATATCCAAAACGTCATTTCTATCTTAAAACACTCCTTTTTGTATGTCATTCAAAAAAATATTTCGCAATTTTGGAAGAATAGCTACGCAAAATTCTTCGGTGGAAAACTTGTTTGGAGAATTCGAGCATAATAAAAAATAGTATAGAACATGTAGTGGTTTTAGAGTTCGAAGAATAAAGGAACTGATATCATATGCTTGCCATACACTTTTTTCTGAAGGAGAAAATAAAATCCACTTTGAAAATCCTATATGTCGTAACCTAGTGTGATTATAGTGCTAAAATAAATTAATAATGTTTTAAATACCTTTTTCCTGTAACTGAGATTTCCGCAAATACCTTCCAGCACTGAAGAATATTTTTTCTGAAAGGGACTTTAAACTAACATTAAACAATTTAATTTTGACCGTCATATTTACATATGGGATACAGGAAGTAGAAAAGTGCTTACAGTTATGCTAACTAAAAATTTTAAGCATTAATTACTTTAATATAAAAGTTAATGTTGATGTACGATATGGAATATTAACTGTAAAATATTTTCTGCAAAATGTCGAAATAAACTTTGGAAAAAATTTGCAAAATAACTTTTTAATAATTGAAAATAATCTGTATGTTGCAAAGAACAAAGAAGTAAGTTTAACTTTAAATTAACTTATATGAGCAAGTACCGTTGCTTGCAGTTTTTTTGAATCTAAGTCCAATTTTTCATAGCTCTGCTTTTACAGTGAAAGCAGTGGAAGTTGTAGTTTGTATTGCCCCATGAAAGTTGGAATGCTTGACCGAAAGAAGATTTGCGAGGCTCGGAATGAGTTTCTTTCACGCCTCCGACAGGAACAGACTGAAAGCTATGTTATTCATACGATCAACGATGAGGGAAAATTTCGAAAACTTAAATTTAAAAATCTGATGTGTACACCACATGACTTCCTTGCACGGAAAATTAAATTATACGCACATTTTGCTGCATTTCATTTACACTTATATCCTCGAATTTCATTAGATATATATTTCTCGTGCAATTAATTCTGTTCCCAGTTCATGACAAGGCAAAAATACATAAAACCTAAAAATATTTTCATTAGAAAAAAAAAATAAATAAAACACCAAATGCAGTTAAAACAATAGAAAAAAGTTTTACAATTAAAATCAGAGTTTCTACTCAAAAAGAAGCGATTGAGTCAGCAGGCAACAAGGCAGATTTTTCGGTGCACAAAAATGAAAGTTTAAATTTGATTCCACTCGGCAAAAACACACTGAACGTGAAGAAACTGAATTAACTATTCTGCTAAGTTTCAAATATAAACAAATAGGGTTGCTATGGTAAACAAAAATTAGGCTTAGCCGCACTTAAACAACTTTTAAATTATTGATAATTCTACAACTATTGCATGCAAATTAACTAAAGACATAAAAACCTTAACCGGAAGATAAGAAGAACATAATTCAATCATTTTTGAAGAAAAGTGCGCAATTTACCAAAATATAAGAATACAAAAAAGTGAGTTCACTGAGCCGAGTAGCAGAGTGAGTATATATATATACCAAAAGTACACATATATTTATGTGTGTGTGTACTTTTGGTGCGGCCGATTGCAACCAAACCGGAAGGTGCACAACTACATATTATAGCAGTCCTATATACAAAATTTCAACTTCCTGTGGTCACTCGTTTTTGAGTTATGCCAGATATATACATACATACGTATTTACGTACAGACGCCACGAAAAAAAAGTCTTCTGAATTCATTTTAAATCAGTTTTATAATTCCTTTTCGGGAAAAGAATCCTTTACTCTGTCCTTACGTACAACAGGTTTCACGCAAAAACTCGTTAAATTGCATTCAATATCGGTCAAAATGGATATTTTCTTTAAAATATGATAAGCCAGGATTTTTCGTGATTGCAATACTTCCTTTACTTCATACAAGGATGTAAAAATGAGAAGCTAATTAGCACAAGCCAGTTTTTTGGCCGCCGAAAATTAAAATTACTGTATCTCAGTGGTATGGGGCTGTTGATAACGGTTACTTTTTTTTTTTTTTCTAAAAATTCTTCCGTTAACTTTTCATTCATTTTTCTTTTTACTTCCTTCTGTGATAAATTCAACTGGTGTAATTCTACCACTCGTTTCTTGCATTTTACGGTAATGAGATTTTTAATTTAGTGATGTGTTTATCATATCGAAGGCACATTGTCAAGTCTCCTAGAAGCTTCAAAATTGCCTATCTTCTCTACAAAATTTATAAATTATGTACATACTGTTTTCATTAAAGAATATATCTATAACTTGTGTAAATTACTTATTTCACGCAGAGACAGAATTTCTAACGATAAACTAAGCGCTACGGAAGAAATCAACTTTTTTTTAAATTCCAAATTTATTTTTTCAGACAATAAACAGTATTCGTCTGCAACATATCTTAATATACACATTACAATTCGTATGTTATTTCAATAAAATTAGCTATTTCAGCAGTGATACTAAGGATATATTTAGCATTATATCCTTTCGGAAATTCATTTTTTTTTGTATTCATGAAAATTAATTTCTTATCTATTATTTTGTCAGGACTGAGTGTTCGGTGTATATTCTTGGCAATTATCTTCGTGAACTCCTTAAGTCCTGATGTGGAACAGGGAGCTGAATGCAGCTATGTTCTGGTGGTAGATACTGTGATTAAGTGGTAGAAGAACTGCACTTGAAAGGGATTTAAAATTATCTTCTATTTGATCCCAATTATTTACAACCACTTCCCAACTCGGGAGGGATATAGAAAGTAGAGACCGCACTTGGGTCTAAAATGAACAATCCAGTAAATTTAAACTAAAACTAAATAGAAATTAAATTAGTCGTTGCACGCAGAGCTATTACGCGAGGTTGGCCTCTAAACTAAATGGTGCGTAGCAAGATTTACTAATACTGACGGACTTGGATTCATTTCAATAAGCAATCACGTAAAGCGCTATGACTTAGAATTTAAATGCTAACTAGTCAGGCGAGCGTCGAACAGAGTGACCGTGATCTGAGACTAAAAGTTCTCTCACACTGAGAGGTTTCTACCTCTTGCTTAAATAGTCCTTGGCTCCACTTCAAATTAACATAAGCTGAAAACGCGCGCTTCTTCTAACGGGAAGTTGAAAATGAGAAGAGATAGAAAGATTTAAATTAAAATAAAACTTTGTTAGTTTAACTAAAACCTTACAATTTAACTTTCTGTTTTTAATTATTTTTTTTAATTTTTGTTTTCTTAAAATTCTCTTAGATTTATTTTATTTAGTATTTGCTGTTAAACTCTGTTATATTATTGAACTATGAATTTAAAGTGTTTATTATGATACTATTTTATTCTTAAGCGCAAGTATAGCATATGCACAACAACATAAAAATACAAAGGCATTAATGTTTTGCGGTACGAATAGTCACAATCTTCTAACAATTTTCACGTTCAAAATGCTATAAATAAAGTATTTAAAAATTATGAGTAAACATTCGTGATCTTTTAAATTTCGCTTCTTCATTATTTCTTTTCTTTAATTTAAATGAGATGATTATTAATGGAAACTTCTCCAGTTTCTAAACTCTTGGTATTTTAGTACAGATGGATAATTGCGTCACTAATGAGGTAAATGTTAGTATTAGTTAATATTTCTTTATATAAATAACGATTAAAATATCATATTATACGTATATATTTACAGTTCATAGAATATTAAATACTTTCCTCTTCAGATAAAAATTAAAAGGATGGAGTTCTACGATTAACGAAGAAGCGGTTTTGAAATTCACTAATAAAATTCTGCGAGAGTAAATCTTCTGTAATTCTCAGAAACTCTATCCTGAAATGAAGCAATTTATATTTTGAGGAATTATTTCTATACTTCCAGGTTTGAACTTTTACATACTAATTTGAATAATATAAGGAATTAATATTATAAGGAATTATGACGTTATCTATATTCTTTGGAAACAACTCATAGCTGAATGCTCTCATCTGCTGCTAAAAAGACCTAACGTCTCCTTAGTAGCACTCCAAATAAAATGTTGTATACAATAATTTTTACCACTTGAATTAGGTCACGTTGGTCTCATGCATTTAACAAGTCTCTTTGTAAATAGGAAGTGACAAGTGACAAGTGACGGTGGACGTCGTTACACATGTAAAGACATTATGTTCTACCTAATATGATTGACCATTCGTGGTGGTAGATATCTCCTCACGCAAGATCAGAGAGATAGATTTTTGGCCAACTTGGCAGCTTTCCAGACACTCGCCTTGCGAGGTTCTGACTTCATTCCACCACCTGAGGTTTCAGATACTGCCGTGAATATCATTATTACTCCATTAGTGGATAGTGCTATCAATACTTCGCAAGCAGATTCTTTAGATATCCTTTCAAACATTCTCACAGCGCAACCGCCTAGCTTTGCAGACATCCTACGCCAACCAAAGAAGCCAAGTATTCTTATACATTCAAAGGGCAAGCATTCCCAAACACAGCTCAGGAAAGAACTCCAAGAAAAGCTTCCAATAGGAAAGATTCAGGTGGCAGTGGAGAGGATAACTCCGGCTCCAAAAGGAGGCATTGAGGTACACTGTCAAACTGCTGCAGACGCTGAAAACCTGCTAGTGCAAATTAAAGAGGCGAAGGTACAGGCTGAAGTAAAGCAAAAACAACGCAGAAAACCTCGACTTGCTGTCCACAGTGTCTCCGATAAAATAGACTCCGAAGACATCATAGCTGAACTTAGTGCTGCTGCAAATGTCCCAGCATCTACCTTCCGAGCGGCTTTTAGACTCAGAGATAGACGACCAAATACGGTCAAATGGGTCATCGAATGCGATCCTAAAGGTTTCGCTGCCGCCTTGCGCCACAGAAGAATTTTCACCGACTGGCACCCACATATTATCACAGAATTCCTTGGAATTAGAAGATGCTTCAATTGTCAGCAAATTGGACACTTCCAAGACGCATGCAAAAGCAAGAAAAAATTCTGTTCCTTCTGTGCCGGCAATCATCATGTCAAAGAATGCAATGCAGAATTCCCTACATGCATCAACTGCAGTGACGAAAACCAACGATTTGGCTCCCGTTTCAATGACCAGCATCCCGCCTATCATCCTCAATGCCCAATCTACCAGCGAGCAGCACAACAACAAAGGGATAATACAGAATACTGATCATCTTTCTGGCATCACGATACAGAAGCAATCTATATCTTTGCAAAATAGCTCCACATCTACTACTGCCGAACATGTCCAAATTACAACTAAAAGTAATCCACAACCAATAAGATGCCTGCAAATCAACTTACATCGGGCACAGGCTGCTACAGCACAGGCAATAGTTTTCGCGACCACGCAGCATTTTGATTTATTATTTATTCAAGAACCCTACACTAGAAATGGACAGGCGATTGGCTTTCCTTTGCAATGGACAGTGTTTCAAAGTGTGAACCCAGAGCAACCACCAAGAGCTATTTTAATTAGCTGCAATCCTGACTGGTCGCCGTCAATAATTTGTTTAGAACGCGATAATGCAGCAATTCTCTTAGAAGTTCAAAATCTTACAGCAGCGCTTGTATCACAGTATTCCTCTCCGTCTGATTCTCTGGACTCTCTGCTGGAATCAACGAATTACCTTTTGCATAATTTCAAATTAGCTAATATTATTTGTAAATAGGAAAATGTAAGCCGTAATTGTGGCACCCGGTGCTTTCTCTCGTGATGTAAGTGGTTAGCACGTTGAGTTAGCGGTTGAAAAATCCATAGCCCGAATTCTGGTTGAAGCCACAGTTGACTTTTCATATTTCCTGGATCATGAACAACCTAATGTTTCTCAGTACTTTTAAGTGTGTTTAGCAAGCAGTCTATACAGATTTCGATTCTTTCCGATTACTATTTGTGTGACTTGCGATTCCTAAGTTATGGACTCGAAACATATTGCAAGCTTTTCATCTAGAGCTGAAAATATTTTTAAAAAAATACTACCTTGTTAGGGAGATGATTGACTGACCACTCTGGACTTCGTCTGATTCTCATTTAATGTTTCTAGCACACTTCAACGATTTTTATTATTCGTAGCGCAGTTTTTAAATTTTATTTCAAAATTTGTGCTCTTTCAATTTTAATTTTGAAGTTTTTTTAATTTATTCTATGTTTGTGTTGTGTGACTCTAACAGTGAATAATATGGTTTTAAAAATTAAGACTGTTAATAAAAAAATTTAGAAAATCCCAGATTTGAAACGATTTGCTTAAAACATGCTTAACGAGTTTAACATGGAAGACTTCCAGAAGTTATTCAAATATTCATAAAGTTTTAAAACATGAAATTGATATCAAAATAGGGAAGAAAAAAGAAATCTGGCCTTCCTATTCTTATTGCAGTTTAACATCTAAAATAATTTTAACCGAAATAGTTACAGTAGGCCTACTGATTTAGAAATGCATCTACTAGAATTTATAACAAAAAGGAACTTAAAATTTATTTGAAATTATGTATTAATTGAAAAGCGATATGGCGCAAACATTTGAGTAGCTTATAAGCAAGATACATTATCGTCCGAAAACCAAACATTCGACAATATGATATTTTTTAGCATTATAAACCTCCTTTATTTGAAAAAGTGAAACACCTCAAAAGTAATTCAGCAAATTTAGGATAAGTTATAAGCGTAACAAGCGCTGTGCGTTATTGTCCAAAAAGCATGCATTCGGCAACATGATATTTTTTAGCGTTATAAGCATTTAAGCGCTATATATGAGTGCTTTAAGCAACTATAAGTGTCACTGATAGAATTTAAATGCTGACACAAGTTTACAATAATAGCTCTTATATTAGCGATTCTAGAGCACAAGGATGGCTAATTTTTGTTTACAGAGGGTGATCATAAAAATTTCTCGATATGTAAACTCCTAGCGGCCTATTCGCTCAACCAATCGAAACGATTTTTTTTAGTTCTAATGTTAGAGAACTTATCAAAATGATTAACAAATAAACACAAACAAAGAACGAAATACAAAAAAAAATTTTATTGTCTCATTCGACTTCTTACCTCAAAGAACTGAAGGTAGCCCCACGAAGGGCTTTGCTGTAAGAAATTAGTGGTCATCCATAATGACATGGCCAACGCAAAGGCAACAGTAAGAATTCAACAGCAGTTTTAAACAGGTGTGTAGCCAAACAGTCACGCTGAATGAAGAGTCTAAAAGTTGCAACCACCTCACGGCGTGGCCTGTCAGGTATTTTCGTTTGCTTCAAAAATCCTCCAACTTTTGGAAGCAGTTCGAGATCTCAATTCCTCATGATGCCGGAAAGAAAAGGATTTCTCCATAAAACTCTTTACCTATAAAATGGGCATTACTACGTGGGAGTTGCAATACGACAGCACCCCTCTTAGGCAGTGCGTCAGATTGATCATTGCCACTTCTTTTTAAGTTTAATTTTTTCATTAAGTTAATCAATTTGAACTCCAGTATTTCTAAAATGTATTAGAAATACTATTTTCAGTCAACTTAAAAGCATTAAAAATATTAGTGCAAACATTCAAGATATTAAAAGTGAAATCTCCTTACTAATTAAAGCACTAATGGATAACCAAGTTCCTTCAAACTTTATAAGTTTTTATCTCAAAAGGTCAGGCATTAATTTTAAATTTTAAACTTTTAGTTTAGGAGATATGAAGGCATTATCAGAAACCTTTAAAAGGAAGATAAAGTCAAAGAACTCATTTAGTTCTTAAGTCAAAATAGCCATTGTGTAGTTCACTACCAGTCTTTCTCTTTCTTATTAATTTTAGCGCTAATCTTAAATCTGGCAACAGCAGACAAACACGTTTGCCCTTGGAATTGAGAAAAACAATGCCCGTTAGTTAGTTGAACTGTTCGTTGTACTGAAGTGCGTTTATTGAAACTATTAAACATTTTTCTGGCCTATGTTATTATTTGAAATATAACAGTTCATTTAATTACGTATTTTTGTAATATAGGATATTTTTCTTTTTGAAAACATTTTATTTACATTTTTTGATCTATTGAATTGATTAGATATCTGAGCATTTTTCTAGCGCTTTTTACGTTTTATGATTACTGTATTAAACGTTTTGTATCATGTAAGAGAATTCTGTTTGCTAATTTTACAACATAAATTGAAATTCCTAGTTTTAGCTAATTTTCGTTTTTTATAAGCGTATTTCCATTTCTTTAATTTGATTACTACTAATTAAATCTTTGCAGCCAAGGCGCAGGATTCTAGACAATCCTTTTTCTTTTGTTTATTATATATATATATATATCTATGGAGACGTTTAACCTCAGAGTCATCATAAGAATTAATGGATTTCACATTGGTGACAGCTCCATATGCCACTTCTGAGGCATCAGCAAATCTATATAACTCTACATTCACATAATGTTTATTCAGAACCCATCTCGGGGCAGGTGGAGGGAAGGAGGTGCGTGTGAGAGAAAAAACAGAAATATAAAATATGAAAATATTTGAGATACAATAGATGAAAGAAAACCCCTAACTTATCAAGTCCTTTTAATTCCTCACTTTAAATTTGTTACGAGCCCTTTCTGTCTTAAAATTATAAATCTAAATTGCGTCATCTGAAAACTAATTCATTAGGTCATATTATTAATCCTGCAATGTGGTTAGCTATTGTCCAATCACAGTTCAAAATTTTTACAAAGAAATCTATTCTGCATAAATACGCTTTGCTGAAATGCGCACACACTTTGCTCTCTTCCTGTGCAGGTGTTATTCGCCTCTCTGCGTCGCCCATTGTTTTAAAGATGTATTACGTTTCACAAAGTTGTGAGGTACTTGTTGCAAGCAAAATGGTGCGTAATTGAGAATATAATTCCTAAAATATTATTCATCAGAGAATAAAATTATGTGGTGAATTTAGAGCTACTTTTGTCTCCATGTTCCATCTTACTGTTAGGCATTCTATCTGTATGTCAGCAACATCGACAGCAATATCAGCCATGATTAAAAAACAGTTGATATCATCTCTCGCACGCATGCTAAAATATTGAGTATATTAAGTATATATATTTAAAATGTAAAAAAATATGATAGCTGCTTTAAAACTTAATTGGCGATCTTAAAATTAACATTCTAAATTTGGTGATCTCCCCTTAATTCATCTGTTCTCCCGAATCTGCTTGAAAAGTGCAAACTAAAACTAAAATTAACCAATCATAGCTGTCTCCAGAATCGCACCTACTCTGGTATAAATACTCTGGTGAGCTAATTACATCATCCCCTTCTGCTAGCTCCCACCTTGCTAATAACTCCTCTCTAATTAACTTTCCGCGATTACAAGATCTTCCCCCTAGATCAGTACTTCCCAGAACTCTCTCGCCTTTTATGTAACCGCTACTCTAAATAGCTCTGCGTGCCATTTTTCGTTAGATTGCTTG
>KK118480.1:369862-417779 GCA_000611955.2 Stegodyphus mimosarum
CTTTTCGTCTTTCCTTTGTTAAAAATATTTATGACGTCGAGTTCTAAATTTACTAGTATTACTATTTAAATTATTATCCAATATGTGATCTTCGTGTAAAAAAATGAGCTGTCATTTTAATCGAAATTCGAATGAAAATTCGTCTATTGTCAGTTCTTGCTACGAAACCATCCGGACTGTCGACTGGAAATATCGTAGTGTAATTAATAAGCCGTTAGGGTAACTATGTGAGAAAAAACTGCTCTATATTTCAACGTTTTCCTCCGTCTTCGTTAAGTGAGAACGTTTCCCCAATTGAATGCGAACAAATTCCAGTGACTAAGCAAGAAAGAAAAAATTAGAAAAGAGTGAATTTACTCTTAATGTTGTGTATTCAAGGTCGTCTGTGAGAGTCTTTTACTGTTATGTTGTGCTTTCTCGCCAGCTGCGCGATGAAAACATTTCAAGTGAGTAATTCTTCTATAATATCAACGGAGTAGTGTTTTCTTTTCTGAAGGAGCTATCTTCGCTAAAATGTGACGTCGATCTTAACAGTGTTTATAGTGCAAAAAGTGTCTTCTAGTGATTATAATTTAATAATATGAAAACCCGATCGCAGACCGAAATGTCAAATAAACAAAAAATTGAATCTGCCGCAATCAGTATGGTTAAATTTCAGTGCAGTATATTTGATGGAAAGAGTTCCGATATACTCATTAATAAATATTTGTTATTGTTTGAGAAAAAATGTGAATGTAAAAATATCGCCGAAAAAGGACAAGTCTTTGGTGTTCTTCGAGTGTCTCCGAGGCGAGGATTCGTTAGCATTTTATTTACGAGAATGTGAAGAAGTAAAATATAAAAAATACGATGGCCTTGCTCTACGCGAACAGCCACCTCTAATTAACTTTTCACGATTTCAAGATCTTCCCCCTAGACCAGTACTTTCCAGAAATCTCTCGCCTGTCATGTAACCGCTACTATAAATAGCTCTACGCGCCATTTTTTGTCAGATTGCTTGCTGCCATTTCTGCTATACAAATGCTTTACTCTGTCTCTTCGCCTTTCCCTTGTTAAAAATATTTATTACGTCGAGTTCTATATTTACTAGTATTACTATTTAAATTATTAGCGAATATGTGATCTTCGTGTAAAGAAAAGTGAGCTGTCATTTTAATCGAATAAAGATATAGAGTTTTTAAAGTGAAATATCATTTATATATATATATATATATTGTATACTTCTCTCTATATATATATATGATGACTTCTGATTTGAAAATCAAATCGCAAATGTGATGATAGAAAGTGCTAGCAATAAAAGTAATAAATAAACAAATAAAATGAAAATTAGTTAATTAATAAATAAAATAAATAGTAGCTGAAAAAATCATACTTAGATTGCATTCGAAAGCACTCGTACATAAAGCTCCTAATTTTTGCATGAAACTCATGCTCGAAAGCTCATAACATTTCCATGAAGAAGAGGAGATTGTCGTTTGTCTTCAGAAATTCTATCCTAAGCTGAAATAATCAATGTTAAAGGATCGTTTTTATCAGCTGATTATGGTCAATTCTGCGAGAAAATGCACCTGCAATGTATTCATACTTTGTAATTAAATTATAAAAATTTATTTTAATTACATGCAATGTCATAGGGAGTATATTATCAAATGTTCAATTATCTAGCCTTCTTTTCCCTGCATTAAAATTTCAATAAAACGAAATTCTTATGTGAAGAATTTCGTAATTTAATAATAGCTAGCCTTAAAATGTTCTGAAAGAATTAGCACTAATACTGCTTAATCTCATTACACCGAACTAACGGCCACTGTAGTTGCATTCTTGGCGATTAAATTACTTTAATGATGCATGGAGCAAGGAGTTTTTCCCGATTAATACTCCCTTGTTGATCGAATCTTTCATTAATAATGTGGGGACATTACCTTCTGGTATAATCTAATAACAGGGGAAAGTACCTTCATGTTCTACGTGATCTAAGCTTTATATCAATGCTGCAACAGGAATTACAGCTACAAATTTGTAATAATAAAAGCAAATGTAACTCTTTTTTCAATTCCATTCTAAAGCTATTTACTTCTGCTAAAATGTAATAACTTCGTTCTGTGTTGAGTTTAGTGAAATTAGACATACGGTTCAAAATTATTGTGTTGCTAAACAAAATTTTTAAATAAAACATTATAAAAAAAGGTTCTTTTCTGAATTCTTTCTGGAATAGTACTGTCCTTCCAATTTGATTTTACTCTGAAATTTGTTAGCCAGTCAAAATGTCGGGGTGCACGATTAAACCTAATGTCAAAATAAATTCTAACCTTTTTTTTATTCGTCCAAAAGGACGCTAGCTCGAATGGGCTATTAGTCTCGAAATAGGAATTTGCTTCGCACACTATAAACGGTTGTATTTTTTTTTATATTTTTGCCACCAGATATGATTGCCTTGTATTATTTTACAAAAATTATATAATGAAGAATATGCATGCATTTATGTATGTTCCTTTCGCTGGGAAAACAGGAAGGTACTAGGCCCATTAAATTTTGAATAACGTAGTCTTCCACCCGAACAAGTGTACCTCTAAGCCCGAATTTTCAATTTCGAATTTTATATTTCGTATTTTCTAAAACTTTAATGAATTTCTGATTAACAAACTTAATGATTTGAAAGCGAGCAATGGCAACATTGTGTCGAATAAAATATTTTTATCTCCAGAGCACGCATCTGTATATCGGAAATCCTAGAGATGTGCTGTTTTTAAATATTTTGTGATTTTTCTTTGAACTGAATTTTATGTGGAGTAAATACGAAGAACTTCATATTTAATTAATAAATTTGACACACAAAACCTTAGTAATAAGGAAAAAAAATAAGGTTTGCAGTTTTTTTTTTTAATGTTTTGCATTAGTTTTGCACTTAAGTCACCTTACTAAGAAAATTGAAAGGTGATATGATGAACTGAGAAAAGACTGAAAATAATGGAAAACACTTAGCATTGCATCAGAAATTAACATTAACCAGAAATAAGGACATCAATATTTCATGCATAAATGGGAAACACTTAACATTGCATCAGAAAACACTTAACATTGCATCAGATGGAAAACACTTAATATTGCATAAGAAACACTTAACATTGCATCAGAAACACTTAACATTACATCAGAAACACTTAACATAATGGAAAACACTTAACATTGCATCAGAAACTAACACTGACCAGAAATAAGGACATCAATACTTCATGCATAAATCGGGGAGATCTGAACCTGATATATAACATATAGCGTTAAAAACATATATTTTTTTGCATTTCAAATAATGCTGCAAATATTCATAAAAATTAACAATTGGACATCGAATTTATTTAAAATTCTATCAACAACTTAAACTAGTTATCGACGAAATGAAAATTTAAATCATTAAGAAGTGTGTTTCCTTATATCGATTAAATTCATGAAATAAATTTAAAATATTATATTTTGCAAAATTACAACACTCAGAGACTTATGAAAAGCGTTGAGAAATGCGTTGAAAGCCACAAGAAATGCGTTTAACCAACGTGAAGGTAAATTAAAGATCTTGATTTCGCTCAGTGATGTTACCGGCCAAGCAAACTGACTGATGTTACATTGTAATGAAGTGTAAGTCTGCAAAATTTTTGAAAGACTGAAGTTAATTCTAAGGCCAAAACAAGACGAATAGGATTATACAGCATTATAACTCTGAGTGAACTTGCTGACTGACTACCAGTTCATGCGTTAAATCTCGTATTCTGCCTAACTGGGCATGAAGAACTATATTTAGTTGCGTGCAGATGTCCGTAAGAAAAGTGTACAGCCAATCGATTATTCTGAAAATAGTATACCCGAATTCGCTAAAAATTTAGCTAGATTTCGGGAAAAGTCACAAAAGAGAAAAGAGATGTGGTCAGCAAATTATTTGAAGTCTTAAGATCTTTCTTTCCTTAATACTTGATTGCTTGGTTTTTAAAGCTAACGTTCCTATCATTAAAAGTGTCATGTAATCAAAATTATCACAGACTGAGAACTTCTTTAATTTGATTTCCAAGTACCTTCAGTGCCTGGAATTAGGTGCCCTAGGTTTAAGGCACATTGTTCTAATCTTTTCCATAACCTTTTTTACCTTATAAAAGCAAAGGGAAATAAAAGCTGAGGATGTCTGATATTTGCTGTGTTTAAGACCCCATATTTCTTGATCGGAGAGTGCTCGATTCTTAAATTGGAACAGTATGTCTGTGAATGTTTGTTGAAGAGAGGCAGAGTGCCCAAAGAAATGTATGCATACATTTCTTTGATCACACTGCTCAGTATTTAGTGTGATTTTTGCCAGTAGCGCTAGTTTGTAAATATATGCTCCAAAAGTTGTCAGGACTGAGTGTTCGGTGAATATTCTTGGCGAACATCTTCGTGGAAACTTTAAGTCCTGATCTTGACAGGGAGTTGAATGCAGCTATGTTCTGTGGTAGAAAACTGTGGTTAAGTGGTAGAAGAACTGCACTTCAGAAGGATTTAAAATCCTCTTTAATTAACCCCCAATTATGTACAGCCACTTCCCAACTCGGGAGGGATACAGAAAATAATGACCGCCCTTGGGTCTAAACTGACCAATCAGGTAATTTAAACTAAAATTAAATAGAAAGTAAATAACCGTTGCTCACAGAGCTATGAACGCGAGGTTGGCCTCTATGCTAAATGGTGCGTAGCAAGATTTAACTAATAATAACGCACTTAGATTTACTTCGATAAGTAATAGCGTAACAGCGCTAAGGCTTAGAATTTAAATACTAGCTGGTCTGGCGTACGTCGAACAGAGTAGGAGTGGTCTGAGACTAAAAGCTCTCTCACACTGAGAGGTTCCTACCTACCGTTTAAATAGCAACTTGGCTCCACTTCAAATTAACATAAAGCTGAAACGCGCTCTTATTCTAACGGGAAGTTGAAATAAGAACAGATAGAAAAAGGCAAATTAAAATAAAACTTTGTTAGTTTAAACTAAAATCTTACAAAGTGTTTTGGAGCAAAAGCTTTTCTCTCCATAAAAAAAAATGTTTTTAGGGAAATATGCATTCTTTTCAGATCTTGCTAAGTAACACTTCCGAAACTTCCTTTTACAGTCCGAATTACCTCTGGTTAAAGTACACATTTCCTTGAAATAAACGTTTCGAATGCCAGCACTTCAAAATTCAATGAATGTTAAATTTTGAAAATTAGTTCTCACGATTCGTTTGCTTCGAAGAGTTGTACCTTTCGTGCCTTCTTGCGTTGCTTAATGTCTACGGTCATCTGGAACATTCTGAATGGCTTTGTAGAGACATTGGGTTATTTCGAAGTACGAGATTTGAGAAATAAGCAATGCCCTCGCCGGGACTCGAACCTCCGACTTCTCGAATACGCGCCGAGTGTGCTGGCCATTACACCACGAAGACATGCTAAGAAGGCGGGAGAAATATTATACTCACCCCTTTAAAGGGCGACTGGGGATTAGCGGTCCCAGTCGCAAAATCTTGGTGGTGGAAAATCATCGTCCACCACCTTTTTTAGTTCGGGAACCACTGTAGAGACATCAGGTTACTTCGAAGCAGGAGACTTGAAAAATGAGCCATGCCTCGCCGCGATTCGAACCTCGGACTTCTCAAATACGCGCCGAGTGCGCTGGCCATTACACCACAAAGGCATGCTAAGAAAGCGGGAGAAATACCTTATAGCTTTATCTTCTTTAAAACTGATCTTTAAATTGAGTAATCCCAAATCACGCAGATGGATATATTTATATATATGTATATATGTAAGTACGAATGTATGTATGTATATATGCATACGCATGAATGCACATATATACATACACACATGCATACTTTTATTAATTTCTGAATCTGGTCCCGATAACTGGAACAGTACCAAATTTATTTTATGCTTTTATATTAAAATCCGATTCTTTAGGAGCATGTAAACAAACTCCAAGTAAAATTTTACTGTATAATCAAAGCTATGGTAAAACTATTTCTAAGCTTCTCCCATTTATAGGGGTATGTGGTTTCTTTATATTTGCTTCCAACAAATTCTTTGTAATTATATTCCTTAAAGTAGATATAAAATACTTCTATATACACTTTTATACAAAGTTGAGAAAGTTGAGAAATTTTCTATTTGTTGTTGAGAGAAAAAAAAAATAGAAAATCTAGTAGAAAAATCTGCGCGTAGTGCTGCAAAATTTATAGCATCTAATATGGGAAATGAAATATATGAGAGAATTATTTAAGGATTGTAAAAACTATGATCCTCTACCAATTTCCATTTTTGTGAATTTGCAAATTTTATAATATACATTTGGAATACAAAAAGAAAAACAAAAAAGCAAAAAAAAGTAAAAAAAATGAGCCAATTCAATGAGAGCTTCAAATTTGTATAGATTTTTTGAAGTATTGTATATGAAAATTTTTTTAGAATTAATAACCTTTATGCTAATTTACGACAGAGATCTCAGTGAGTTGATCGGAATGAAACCCAGTTCTTGTTGTTCAGTTAATTGACTTCGTTTAAAGCTTCAGAACACTTTTCCCTTGACAAGTTCTGTTTGGAGCTTTAAATAAAAAAAGATTAACTTTGGTTTTCACTGTTTTTGTATTTTCAATTTTTTTTACTTTTTCTGTTCCAAATGTATATTATAAAATTTGCAAATTCATAAAAATGGAAATAGGTAGAGGATCATTAGTTCTTACAATCCTTAAATAATCCTCTCATATGCTACATTTCCCACACTTTTATACAAATATATAGTTGTGCATGACTATTAGCCTATATAAACTTCTCAGCATATATAGCTAAACATTTATCAATTTTAAGACAGCAAATGCACCTTGCCCCCCCCCAAGAAAAAAGTGACATATTTATATCTCCCGTTCTACAGGGGAGATTGACTATATTTTACTTGCGTTTTTCATGTCTCGAAAGCATGATTTAGGATACTTTTTAGATTTATATATACCATTGCCCTAGCTGAAGTATTTTGACACAAATGCAGACTTTTTCTGAACTGGCATGCATTTTTTTCCATATTTCGATTCTAAGACTAAAATTATACCGAATATTAATTTTTGTAAAATTTGGTGAGAAACTTATCGAGAAATTTAAAAATATAACTTGGCGCACTTTTTTCAGTTTGTGTCAGGAATAATTCAATTCACTTGGCGAAATTAATTTATGGTAACCAGTTTCCTTCCCTTTCATTGTGCACAAGCGGAATAAAAGTTGCATCGGTCTTTCTTCCAAATAATTTTATTAAAGTGCGTAAAGCACATATTTGATGTTTTCATCGCTTATAACAAATACTCCAAATTTGAAAGCGTGCCAATATATAAATAAACATATAGTTTCGGAAATTTTGAATAAAAAATTCTAATCTTTTGCAGGTATGCCTAGAAATACTTATTCTAGATCTACTTTAAGATGATGGCAAACATTTTATAAGTTATAATTCACAATTGTTTCGAAAACTTTATAAAAATTGCTAAAAAATATAAATTTTAAAAGCAAATCAGAAAGTTCCTGTGAATTTTATTTGGATTAAACCGATATTTCAAACTGTGAAAGAAGGAATCAAGAACGTTTAATAAAAAAGAGATATTAATATATATATATGTTACTGTGAAAGACCGAAATTGGAGAATGTCGACTTTCACCGGAGAATGTCAACATTCACCAAATACGTCGGTGAAAAATTGAATATAACACTGCATTCTTGTACATTCGGACCCTCACCGGTGTATGTCGATAATCACAGATATGCTCTGGTGTAGGTCGAAAAGAGAGGCGACTGGCCGTTCCCCATAAATGCAGTTGTAAAAGCAAGGGCCTCTCGTGCAATTCAAAGTCTCATAATAGTTTAAGTTGTTGCAATTAATCAGATTTGAATCACATAATTTAGTAAGTTTTTTATGACTAATATTTTATTTTCTCATTTAGAACGTACTGTATAATTAAGCAAGTTTTTTGACTTTTATTATTTTCCTTTCTCATTTTGAATGTATTGTGTGTTTTAAGTACTTGTGTGTTTTTTCGCGACTGAATGACGGAGAAGAAAATATAATATTCTCATATATTCAACATTCACCATTAGTACATGGTGAATGTCGACTTTCACTGGTGTAACTCAGAAATAGAGTATTTGGAAAATATTTCGGACACACACCAAGCGACTATGTGAATGTTGACATTAACCGGTGAAAGTCGACATTCTCCAGATTTGTGTTTCACCGTAACATATATACCAAATTCAATTAACATTGAGGAGGTAATATTTTGAGAGTACTTTTTATAAAAAGTATTCGTGCGATTTTTACAAAACTTACGGTACTTTGGCGTAATTTGAGTCGCAGAATCGAAATATGGAACAAAATCGGTATGTCATTTGAAAAAAGTCCAATTTTGTTTCAGAATACCTGTATTAGAACAATGCTATACATAAATCTTATGTAATCCTAAGTCGCGCTTTCGAGACATGAAAAAGGCAAGTTAAATTTCATCAATCGGCCCAGTAGAACCGGAGATGTAGAACTGTTCCATTTCTTTGTGCAAAGTGTACTTACATGTTTCCACGGTAATTTTGTTTTCAGTTAAGATTTAATAAAAATGACAGTACACTATTTCTGTTAACTGGTCGACTAGAATTTCAAAAAATTTTCATTAATGTTGTAAACACTGTATTTATATATAGTGGCCATTTCTTGTGCTTGTTTTGAACTGCAAGAAAATTTAAAGTGATATGAAAATTTTGATTCTTGAATTTTCATTATTCCATTGACAGTTAGGGTTATTATGGAAACATGTTGTTAAATACGTAATTTTGCGTACTTATAAATCTTAAATATAATATGAATGCATTTTTATATTTCTTTATTGATACAAATATTAAGGAAATAATTTAAATATCTTTAGTTTTTTATCCACAATGCAGCCTACAGTTACATACTATAATTTTATTGAGATGTCGAAGAAGATATTTTATTAGCCAGTCTCAAAACGGCATTTTGGAGCGATTCACTATAAACAGGAAATCACATTTTAAATTGTTGCCACCAGATATTATTGTTCTTTATTATATTTAAAGAAGATAAATAATGAAGAATCTGCGTGAATATATGTATGTTTTTTTCGTTGTGAAAAAACGACGGAATCTAGAGCCATCAAGTTTTGAGTAACAATATTCCTCAACACGAGCATGGGCACCTACCATGACCGAATTTTGAATTTTAAATTCGTTTTGTTAACAATTTCATATTTTGTAAAACTTTAGCGAATTTTTGATTAACAAACTCAACGATTTCAAAGCGAGCAATGGTAACACTGCACGTATGAAAACATTTTTACAATTGTATTTCCAGCGCGCGAGACTATTTATCGGAAATTCTAAAGATATGCTGTTTTAAAGTATTTTGTGATATTTTATTTGAATTGAATTTTATTTGGTTTAAGGGCGAAGAACGTGATAGGTAATAAATAAGGTAACACACAAAACGTTAAAAAATGCCCCTTTGGGCGTAATATAAAATCTGAAAGCCATAAGATTTTTTTTATTTTATTTAAAACATTATAAAATCTGAAGCATAAAGTAATAGAGCAAATTTAGTACTCCGAATAACGAAATAGGCATGGAAAATTTTACGATCACTAGCTAGTTGTAAAAAATATTGAGCTTTCAAATGTGTTATATTTTTGGCATATTTTGGCGTAATAAATGTATCTGACTCCTTAAACTACTTTTGCGCTTACAATGCATTTCAAACTTATTGTAGCAGATAGAATGTTCTTATCTTTGTTTGAGATTAGTCTAAGGTGTAACCATTATTTCAAATTGGCTGAATCTTACAGAATGTAAAATTAAGTTATTTGTCAAATGTTAAAATGTGTGTACTATTTTTCTCTTTTTTTGGTGATACACTATTTTACGTTTTGCAGTGTCTTTAAACACTTTTCGTACTTTCCATTACGTTTATCTTTGCAGTTTCTTTTTGAGCTATCTTGTATATCCTGCCGTAATATGCAAATTACTTACTTGAAAATTCCATTTTTCTTGAATTCCAATAATCATTTGTTTTGTACCCAAAAACGGTCTTTCATATAAAATAAATTTATTAACTCTAAACAAGTTGCTTTGCATATTATTAAAGATTTGGTTGTGCAATGGAACGAATTTCTCCATTTGTCTCATGCGAGAGGAACTATTTTATCCTTTATCGGCTAAGCAATTGGTTGCATGCATAGCAGTGCGTTAAAGTTCTCAATAAAATGTATTTTAAATAAAGTATTCAAGTGATAAACAGGGAAAAAATAAATGCTTTCTGAGCGATAAAGAGTAGTAAATTTGATTAAGGAAAATGACTTCATTTTTTATATTGAAAATGATGATGCACTTTATTTCTTATGTTGACCCTATAAAGAGAGCATAGCAATATATTTTGCCATTACACATGCTTTTCTGCACGGCTTTAAAAGAAATAAATCAAAATGATGTTTTTGCATGGCTTAGAGCAATGTCCATAAAGAGAATCAAAACGTCAAATTGTGCCAAGAAAAAGCTTAGAAAACAATATTTTAGGTATTTCTTTCCTTGATTTAAAGCATAGCAATAAAAGGGGTAATTTTCCTGAAAACTGATATTACTATAAATGAACTTTAAATTTTAATAGGTAAAAGTTATATTTGATAATAAACCTTCTGCGAAAGTAAGAAATGTTTGGATTAAAAAAATGCAATGCCAACGAGATAGTCTTTGTTATAATTTGTACACGTAACAGCACTCTTATTGCTTGAATTAAACTGAAAGGAATTAATGCATGTGTCCCTCGTGCGCTATTCATGGTGTAAATAGTAAGAGATCCAGCTAGTAACTGGAAAAACCTGGTTCTAATCTTGGCTTCAAGAGACCTAGAAGTAGCCTGTAGAATGAGACTTCAACTGAAGTGTAGTGGATGATAATTAGTCACCATTGGATTTGGTTGACTTATATCTCGTGCTTTTCTACAGTCGCTCTTTATGTCAAGAAGAATATAACGAATTACCGCATTCATCCATCAACGTACTCGTTCTCTAGGTGTAAGTGATAGCAAGTTCAGCTAGCCACTGTAATGTCCGTGGCTGGATTTCGGGCGAGGGCATAGACAATTTTTCATGTTTTTTTGTCTTTACAAATACTTACGGTCTGTATAAATACGATTGTTTTAAGCAATATGAAATTTTGCTTAATCTTGGACTGGGAGTAAGAGCTTGTCTTATGTGATTGCTGGCGACATGACATTTAAACATCTTTGGAGACAAGTTTTCTCATCTTTAGAGACACGTTTCCTGTTTCATTGTTATATTTTCATTTAGTACCAATCGTATTTTATTAAATATCGCTTTTATCATTGTTACAAAATAAATATTTTGTCAAAATACTAACTGATATTCTGTGCAGGAAACAATTGCAATAACGTACTTAAATAATGTAAGTAATAATGTAAGTAAATAATGTAAGTAATATTTTTCTTCACAGGAAATTAAATAATTTATTTCAAGTCACGTACATATCCTAAAGAACAAAAATAAATGAATAAGTTAATCCTGGTTTCAAACTCGGATCCCTTAACGCACTACTCCTGTGCTAATTACTCTTTTAATTTAAACAGAGCTTCACAGTTTAATGGCAATGTTAGACTGCCTTAAAGTCTGATTATTTCTTTTTATACTGTCAGAGGTGCACATCTGGCTGCAAAACATCGTGTTTACACATAACAAAGAAGAAAACACGGAATATATTAATCTTCAAGGTTTTTATTGTAGTTTGCTATCTGATGCATTTCTAAAAATTTAAACTCTCATAAAAAACTGTACGTTATAACGCAATTGCAGAAATGGCAGATAGAGTTATTACTTGAATCATACTCGAGTCACATCAGTGTGACCATCTGTTAATATCCAGAATAACAGTTGTGTGCTGTGCTGCTCGGACAGCGGTTAGATGGGTTCAGGAGGACTCAGGAAGGGGCCGGAAAGTGTTCACAGGAATTAAATGCATACATCATAACTCTGCCTTTTACATGCATTTAATCTTAAAATATTTGACTTCGACAAAAACCAATCTCTTTTACATCGCTTAACATTAAAATTATTTAGAGTCAGTTCATTATTTTAATTTTTCTTCTGCGTAATGTTCTTTATTTCCACTGCAAAATCCTTCTATATTTTAAAATTTTCACACCTACAATAAGTTTGTTGACTGAAAATGTCATATTTATTCTCAACAATGGATTATGGTTTTTCGAAAACTTGGGAGTTCTATGTGTATCCTGGCTGTACTGAGGATGAAATTAAGATTTTTCTGCCAGAAAAGTCATAGTTGTGCTGTGTCGAATATACTTACATTTTTAGCTTTCTAAGTCTGGACGTTTTGTGTATTTTTCACTCTTCTAAACCTCAGATAGACCTTAGTATGATTGGTGCTTAACATCTATGGTTGTTGGTGCTCCACAATTTCTCCGTCGCTTATTTTGTATAATGCCATTTTACCATTTCATATAATATACCTTCACCCCACAGACACATGAACTGTTCACTAACTGCGTAGTTTCTGAAACGCTTCCAAATTTAACCAAAAGTCAACAAGTATCTTTTTTATACGTCTGATGAGTTTCGATGTTTATTCATTACAAAAGTAATTGAAACATTTCTCGTATACGTATTACACTTTATATACGAACCAAATTTGCTACTGACACATGCCTTATGTAACTTGTTGTTTAGTGCGTATATAAGCGTAAGGGATGGTCACAGTAATGTCACTCAATATTGTAACTCTGCAGTTTCAGCATTTCCATATTTAATTTTAAATCCTAAATTATTAAATAATAAGGAGACTTTATGAAAAATTAAATTTAGTAGCCAATAAAAGTATGCCTTTCAGATTTTTCTAAGAGCACCAGCTACTCCTGACCAAGTGGGTAAGCACAGGGGTAGTATGATCGCAATTCATATTCCTCTGTTTTCGTGATTTGCTGGAAGTGTAATACGAATATGAGCCAGTAGAAAGTCCTCTACGAAAGCATTCTTTCTCTAAAAGAGATAGCTTTAGGGCGATTTAGCTTAATGTAATAACTCCATCTTTAATGGTTTTCGTGAGCGGCCGAGTGGATAATACCATTAAGCAACAGTTGTTCTTGATCTGGTTTCAGATCTCAAAGAAAGAGCTGGTTGAGTGGGTTATTTTCATGAATTTTCCCATAAGCAACTTGAATAAGAGCTTAGTTTTTCCTAGAACGTCCTCCACGAAGGCCTGTCTCCTTTAATCAGGTAGCCCTAGTGTGCTTTCCTGTACTCTAAACAATCGAGCCGAATCCAGGTCTAAAAGTACTACTCTTTTACGTCGTTGTATAACTAACGAGGAAAATGAGGGTTCTGTTCTTAGAAATGTTATACATGATGATAGTTATTAAACAAACTCTTCGATACATCATTCTAGTGCCTCTTACATGATGCTATTAGATGGTGTGCCATGTTGTTACTAAGTCCTATTTATTGAAAATACTTCAATTTTTTCTCTGAGTTTTCAAATTACTTTGACAACTACATTTTAAATATTTCAGTATGATATAAAGCAATACTCTTCTGTAAGAGTTTACAGGGTAGTTTTACACTTTTGAGACAAAATATATTCGTGTGCCAGTCTACAGAAAAATGTTCTCAACACGAACATATACACATATCCTTGTCAATCTATAATAATTTTTAGAGTTAGTTAGTTAATTAGTTAATTGGGTACTAAATGTAATTGTTTCATTAGCTTTGAATCTAATTATTTTCAACAGAGAATGCCTTCATAGCCTTTGTTAATTTTTGGAACGCATTTGCAATTTTTATGACAGGGACAAATTTCATCATTGGATCACACCCATGCCCTCATCATAATCTCATTCCTTAAGCGGCGCAAGTCGTGATTTCTAAACAAAGCTCCCTCAATAACAGCCACCGAACAACTGAGTGTGCAAAGTGCTTGTTGAATTCCACATTAATTAATAGGACCATTTCTGAGTTATTTCGGTTTGAATTACGGAAAATGGGATAAGTTTGTCCGTTTGGATTCCAGTTTATGCAGTAATGGAATGCATGCTCATATTGATTTAACAGTGAAGCCTGCGTTTGCTTTCAGGAAAGGAAAGAACTCCTAGAAATGAATAAATGAATGAAGAGAGATTATAAGTTTCTTTCTAAGTTGTCAGCTAAAAAATAAGATAATTTCGATTTTTCTAATTTAAATATTATTATAGAATATTACTGCATTACATCCGGGCAGATACAGGGCAAACCAAAAATTCCTCTATCATTTAAAAGCAGAATGATTTTTTATTTCTTTATTAAATTAAATAGTTTATATATATTTGACAGCACAGGAAAGGATAAGCACACGGGACACCAGGAAATTACAGCAGGGTAGTACAGATACTATCCCGTGATGCCACTGATCCAGTTGTTGTTGTTGTTTTAGTCGTGTCCATGACCACATGGAAGAATGATTGCCAGAGCCTACTCCGAAGAGAGGTTGGACTTCTATTTTCCACCCGCAATTTAGAGGGAGAGCACCCCGGGGGGGAAGCCAAGGGTCTCCCACCCCTCTCCTCACCCACCAATGTACACGAGAGGACTTTCGGCTCGCCGCATATTTAAAGTGCCAACATGTCGCACCGACACTACAAACATCCATGTCTTTTCCGGGATTCGAACCCGGGCCCTTCGGTACCGTAGTAGGCTCCCCTAACCACTATACCATCGGGTGTAGCGGTTAGGTGATACGCTGAAGTAGCCTATATAAACTTCCTTGCAGGCTTTCCAAAACGTTTCCATGCACTTATTATTTAGGACAACATCTATACCAAAGATGTCGTCCTAACAGTTATTGTTTACAAATATCTTGCTCATGTTCCGAAAGATATTTTGCAATATTGTTGATTTTGTGGTAAAATTTTGTCTTATTTATGATACATCTTCGAAACTCGAGTTTCATACAGCGATGTACTTGTATCATCTGGAAATTCTCTTTAGCTGCAAACAGTTGTTTGAGAAAGAGAAAATTTTCTTGTATTAATAAGTGGGAAGGTTATATGTCCAGATATCAGTTTATTTTAAACGGAGGTAATTGAAACATCTTTTTGGTTTATTATGCTGATTTGTTCACGTATTCTTCCGCCTTGGAGAACAGAGGTCTATTCGTTCTGCCAGATTTGATTTATTTTCTTGTTTGCTTCTTTTTTTAGGTATGACTTTGGTCATCTTAAGTACTAGTAACTGCATCTATGACAAGGGAGTCCTTGTCTTCTTTTCCGTCATTCCGTCTGACCATTCTTTGTAAACAAGAACCTAATAAAATAAACTATTGCTGAAAATTCCAGTTATTGATTTCAGGAACTATCAGAGAAACTAAATATTCTAAAAACATACAATATACCACAATTTAAAGAAGATTGGGTATGTAAAGCTCCATGCTGTTTGAGTACCAATACGTTGAGAGAGTAGAATACTTGCTCGAATTTCAGCATGTGATTCTTTGCTGAAAGAATGCAAAGAAGCTCCTTTTTTGACATGGTTTGTTGCTTAAAATGAGAAATGGATACTCTACAATAATAACGGTACAAGAAAAAAATTATGAGCTAAGCCAAAAGAACTCTTTCAATAACATCAAGATGAAAACATCCCGAAAGGATACTACTTTGTGTGTGGTGGGACTACAAAAGAATTGAATTGCACGCTATGAATTGTTGCCGTCAAATCAGACAATAAATTTTTAAAAAATGCTTTCCCAAATGAAATCTTTAAAAGCAGAAATCGAAGCAACCATCCCTCATTTCGATGAGTGTCAGTCGAAGACTTATTGAGTGCAGCTGGAATGTTTTGCGTCGCTACCAATATTGTGTCACCACCAATCATACCCTGCCTTTTCAGATTTTGATCTCTTTAAATCATTTTAAAATTCCTGAAAGGCATGGATTTCACTTCTTCGGAGATTATCAAACAGTACCTCGATAATTCGTTTTGAAAACATTTAATTGCTTTTTTTAAAAAGGGGGTTTTAGCTGCCGTAAGGATGGCAAAAATTCGTTGAAGAAAACGGGGCTTATGCGATTCATTGATATTTTCTTATGCTTTTGTACTTTTTCAATTGTACTTGTCATTAAAAACTCATAAAACGTTTTGAATGACCCATATAAAACTCAGATTCAGTACTTTAAACAAAAGGGATTAAATGTGTATAAACTGTAACTTCTTATATGGTTAAATAACGCATAATGATTTCTATAGCCAGTACAGTTTTAAGGAACATGGAATCATAAAATGCCAAACAAGGAAATTGTAGCTCCCAGTTATTCCCTAAATCTGAGGGAATTCCCTAAATTCCCTAAATATTTTCAGTTTTCTTTGGTAATAATTAATGAAAAGTGATTAAAGTCAACGACAGAAAGGTCCTTAAAAAGTAAAATGGCACGTTTTTATGATTCCAAAAGCCAAATTATAATTAGCAAAGTCAAACCGATCTCATTTTACAGAAAAATAACAAGTTAAATAATTTTTGCCTGACACTTTTCGGAGTTTCATTTCCACATTTACAAGCACAATGATTAGCTAGGCAAGTTTTAAGCCTCATTCAAAACGCAGTGTCTGTTTTATTCGTTTTGATAATAAAACCAACAACTGCGATCATATAATTAATAAAATTTATCATCCGTTTAAAGAAGAAATTAATATGTGCATATTTTTGATCCTATTAATGAAAACAAAATTTTTTATTAATTCTGCAGTTCTTTATTCTTCGGCATAATTTAGTATCCCCAAATGTTGTAATTATCGAAGGGAAAAACTGCAGTTTATGAATATTAAGTAACTTATAAGCGAAACCTAATCCGAAAGATTTTGTCAACTCATTTGAAAAATATTAGTATGAGATAAAAAATACATTGTAAGAAAATATAAATATATATATGCTTTTAATGTTATATGATGTTGTATTTTCGAATAACAAATTAGAATATATTCTGTAAGTATATTCAGAATTTGTTAACATTCTATTAGGGTTAATATATTTACATTTTAAGATTAAATTATGAAGTTCAAAAGAACAATAAAGCAAGAATTCTGAAAAAACATTATTTTCTTCACTTTAATAGTTGAGAAAAACAGAATGTTTTTGAGCTTATTAAGATTTTGAGGAGTTTCCACAAAAGGAATTATCTTAAGAATTGAAAATCAATTTAGCTTTTATCTAGAATACTTAAAATTCAGCTTTTCGTTTAATCCGAAAAAAGAAACTGAAACTAATACGTGAAAGAAAACAACCAACTGACGTTAATCCATTTTTTAAACTTATTAAAACAAAAAAACAGCGTCTAACTTACGAGAAATTAATGATTTTTGTTTCCAAAGTCTTGGTATACCTAAATTTCTTTCCGATTTTTTTAATGAAATGGACATATAATGATACATGAAAAAAAAAAGAAAATGCGAGCGTTTAAACAAAAATGTGTGCAAGAGAAATGGGATATTTTGACTGCCATTTAAACGTCAAATATTTTTCCTTCTTTAACTCTTGCTTTGATTTATTTTTCATCGCATTCGTTTCGTAGTTTTATTTTTATGTCCTAATATGCTTTTAAGATGTCTTGTTTATATTTATGCATTTTTTTCTCTGTTAATCTGGTCAAATACGTTAACTAGCATATCATGGTAAAACTGTTATCTTAATGCATCAAGTAAAATAATAATCCTTCTAGCGTATATTCATTCCTCTTTAAAAGTAAAAATGGCTTAATTATATTTTGGTTTCATTTTTTTAGATACATATATAATATAATTAGCACTGAATTTAGTTTCTTGAATATAAACTTTATCATGTATATATATTTTTGAATGTGTTTTGATGCAGGTTATTAATTTAAGTAATTTTAAGTGAGAGACAGTAACATATAGATGAATCGATAGGTAAATGTTAATGATTAGGCACATAGATATGCAGATAAAGTCAAACTGATAAATAGATGAATATGTACAATACCGAAACAATTACAAAAGAAATAAAATTCAAACAAGCACGTAAAGAAGCATATCTTTGCTGCTGCAAATAATGAAAATAAGTATAAAATATTTATAAAAACATTTAATCAAATTTTCTACCACATGGAGAGGAAAAAAAATCATCTTAGCAGTAAAATAAAAACAAATACGCTTAAAAATTGTAATGAGAATTAGAGAAGGACAATTGAAAACACGGATTTTGTTATTATTTTACTGTCACCACAGAGCAAATAAAAGTCAATATTCAAAGTCAACCGTGTTATACAGAAATATAAGTAGTTATACTACAAATGCATACCAATGGTTAAATACAAGTACGATGCTTAAACGTTCTTTACAAAATGTTCATATTCGTTTTCTTTGTAGGTAAAAAAATATTTTAATTTTTGTTTTAGTATGATGATAATGAATTTGTGGATCACGAATTATATTCATATTCAACAAAAGAGGATAATTAAAGAGAAGTAAAGGAAAGTGCTGATGAGAGCATTTTTTTCAAAAGATGGTTATAGCCAAATGTTTTATTTTGATCTAAACGTTATTGTGTCCTAACTTTATAAGGTATTTCTCTCGCCTTCTTAGCTTGCCTTCGTGATGTAGTGGTCAGTACGCTCGACGTGTATTCGAGAGGTCCGGCGAGGGTATTGCTCATTTTTCATTCCAGGCCTGTACCAACCACGGGAAATCCCCAGCGTATTACAGACGATTCCTCAGACGGGACGTCAACTGTTCTTGAGGTTTTCGCGGGGAAGACACAGACGCACTACATTACCTGCTCTCCTGCCCTCTGACAGAGCACCTCCGACAGCAGTTCTTTCCTTCCGACTACATCACATATCCTGTGAATAGACTGTTCACGGACTATTACTGCAACAAGGGCATCTTAGAGATAATGAAGCAAATGAATGAAAATAATTATATCCAAGAAACTAAAGATTAATGTAAAATATAGAAAGGCGGCCTAACCGTCAGATTTATAGCAATGACTGGGATGACTTCCTAACCCTGTAGTGCCATTAACTTACACAGTCCAGTCACATTAATGTGACCACCACGTACTTTCCATGTCGAGTTAAATAACCAATCACAGAAGGCAGGTGGCAGCACAGTGCAGTTGAGCGTATATAAAGGGTGTGTGAGGGCTTCGGAAAACATTTCAATCGTTGGCGTAATGCAGAAACGAAGCGATTTATCCGACTTCCAAAAGGGCATGATCATTGGCTTTCGGGCCAAGGGTGGAAGCATTTCCGAAACGGCTGAGTTTGTGAACTGTTCGCGTGCCGCCGTGGTAAAAGTGTAACGTGCATGGCAAAATGGGACTGTCCAAAATCAGCGACGTGGCAAATGTGGTGCACCACGGGCCATAGATGACAGAGGCGAACGACGGTTGCGGAGATGCGTTCGGGCAGATAGACGGGCTACCGTTGAGCAACTGACCACCAAAATGAACCAAGGGGCTACCAAAAGTGTCTCCCAAAGTACTATTCAGCGAACATTGCTGCGTCTGGGCCTCCGAAGCAGACGCCTGGTTCGTGCACCTATGCTGACTGCTGTTCATCGACGGCGAAGGCTAGAATTTGCACGCCAGTACAGCAGCTGGACGTCCACTGAGTGGCGACAGGTTGCGTTTTCGGATGAATCGCGTTTTATGCTCCATCGGACAGATGGACGTTGGCGTATAAGGCGTGAAACCTCTGAAAGGAACCACCCTGCAACCATTGCCGGAACGGTCCAAGCTGGAGGCGGGAGCATTATGGTCTGGGGAATGTTTTCCTGGCATTCTCTAGGTTCACTGATCATTGTGGAAGGCACAATGGATCAATACAAGTACGCATCTGTCCTTGCGGACCATGTTCAGCCCTACATGCGCATTGTTTTTCCTCAGGATGATGGCATCTTCCAGCAGGACAATGCGAGGTGCCATACAGCTGCCAGTGTACGTGCGTGGTTCGAAGAGCACCAGGATGAGTTTACCGTCCTCCCCTGGCCAGCAAACTCACCTGACTTAAACCCAATCGAGCATCTGTGGGACCATCTCGATCGAGTTGTTCGCGCCATGGATCCTCAACCGCGTAATCTAGCGCAGCTGGCCACGGCATTAGAGTCGGCATGGCTCAACATCCCAGAGAACACCTTCAGGGACCTATGTGACTCTCTTCCTGCACGTCTCGCAGCAGTCCGCTCTGCGAAAGGTGGTTATTCTGGCTTTTGACAGATGGTCACATTAAAGTGACTGGACTGTGTAGTTTGACGGAACAGGTTAAGTAAAGTGACCAATATATCTCCTGCTTCAAAATAACCTAATGTTTCTACAGTGGCGCCCGAACAGGGACAAAGGTGGTGGATGACGATTCTCCACTCCCAGGATTTGGGGATTCGGTCCCTTAATCCCCAGTCGCCCTTTAAAAGAGGGAGTATATAAGGTATTTCTCCAGCCTTCTTAGCATGCCTTCATAGTGTAGTGGTCAGCACGCTCCGCACGTGCTCGAGAGGTTCGTGGTTCGAGTACCGGCGAAGGCATTGCTCATTATTCACGCCTCTCCTATTTTCAAAAAATACCTGATGTCTCTAAACGTGTGTGAAACTAATTTAAAACTTCTCTGGGCAGCCTGACACTTGTGCATTAATTGATTATGTATCGGCGTATGTTAGGATTCGCTATGTTTTACATACTGCTTCCGAAGGAGAACACTCTACGGTGTGGTTCGAAATTCTCAAAAAAAAACTTGTATACCTAGAGGATTTCGGCTAACTGTGTATTGAGTGCCCCGCTGTCGCACACATGCAATACGTTTACAAACATCCATGTCTTCGAGATTCGAATCCAGGTCCTACGATACGGCAATCAGAGACATTACCACTATCCCGTCTGGGCGACGATATTAAACAACAGATGACGCGTGAAAATGTGTGGGGGACACTAGAACTTCACTATGAGATTTTACAGGTATTGCACCTTCACCATGACTGTCTAGAGAAAAGCCCTTTGCATGGGATCTCGCGAGCGCTCTGTTGGCAAAACGTGAAATCTTGAGGTACTGGACGTTTAAAAAAGTCATTTACCGGCTGAGACCGCGTTTCGTGTGTACGCTATCTTCATTGGTTGGAGGGTTACTGTATTTTATTATTACTCAGTGTATACAGTGATTTACAGAAGAGCCTCCATTGATATTAATGAATTAATCTTGCAGAAGCATTAACCTAACTTTGTGACGTAACATTAAAGCTATTGTTTAGGTTGGTTAGGTTAGGTTAGGTTATTCAATTATGGAAAAGCACATGAGGGCTATCTGCCTAAAGGGAGGGATGCCTTCGTGGAGGACTTTCTAAGGGAAACTGGCTCGTATACACGTTACACATGGGGAAAACCACGAAAACGCCCATGCAGCCAGCCCATTCGCGGGATTCGAACCTCGACCCGAATTACCAGACTGTTTAGGTTGAAAATTCATGCTCATTTCACACAGCAAGATCGCAATAGTAAATTAAACAATTATTTTGGTACTTAATTACATAACTTGGTAAATTAATAATCACTTACTTCGGTTATTTAACTTTCTTATTGTACATATAATACAGTTAATTCAAAATATACATTTTACATTAATCAGTAAGTAGTAGTTAAATAAGTGGAATACATATAAAATAAAATATCTTAAATTATAATTATATACAGAATGATAGAATACAATTTCCTTATTGGAATTTAGTTTTGGTGATTTCAGGAACAGTGGCATTGGTAGGTACTGGTATTTTTGTTTTGCAGAAATGCTCTGTCGTGCTATGGACATGTGCAGAGATTCGAGTTTTTTCGATTCACTTGATATAGAGATCTTGGGTTCTGAGTTCATTTTTCATCCGTTTTAAGTTCATGAATCGGTTCATAGTTCCTAGCCCATATTTGAATCCATTTGGCTACTGAGGTACGTAAATCCATTCTTGTTGCTTTGCTAGCGAATGTGTCATTGCTCTGGGGTATCGGGAGAAGTTTGATAAATTTCTGTTCCATACCAGTTAACTTAGCTATTGTTTTTTAATAGTATAGTTGAAATTGCTTTATGCAATTAGAAAGCGTTTGAATTCTGAGGTGGATTGCGTCGAGAATGGAGTTGAGAGTTGATCCCGTTACTTCGTCTGTCATTGTGGTGCTTGAATTGTTCATGTGGAGGTGCAGTTAGATTGGCTTGAATATTTTGTTTGTTGCCATCTTGTAGAGTGGGACGTAAGTGTTTTTATTGTTGTCGCAGTACTTCTGCCATGATTTACTTCAGACTTCCAGAATTAACTTTTTATAATGTTCTTTTTCATACTAGTATGTTTGAAGGAGTTCTTGACGATTCTCTTCACTTGTTGCAGACAGTATTATACCATAGAAAATTAAGTTTACAATTTAAAGTGGATTCGTTGCTGGAGACTACAATATACAAGCCTAATTAAGCTTGGACACAAACCTTTAATGGCGCGATTTGACTTCGGTTGGCAACATGGCTAATGTTGGAAATTATTCTTAGCACAGCTGAGGAAGAAAAAGTATAATTACAAGAGTCGCTCCCAGAAGCTCTATATCTAAAACATTCAAATCACTCACTTTAAGTATTCGTACTTTATTCACTTCCTGATGAAGGTTGACGGAAGAAGAAGTGACAGTAATGATCTAAATCATAAGAAAATGGGTTAATTAATATAAAATTTATCTTATAAATTTCAAAACTTTCTTCGAAATCAAGCTAGAAGAAACTTTCTTAGCTCAAATAATTTACTTTTTTTCTGCCCCAATAATTTAAGAAATATTTCAAAACTGAACTACTGATTTAATTTAACATAAAAATTAAATTTATTTTTATATGTTTTATTTATTTCCATTAATTAATTATGAATAAATTACATACCAAAAAAAAAGATCTTTTTATTTTCAGCAATTATATATATATAATACTAAATACGCACGTCTTTAATAATTACAAGTCGCTGACTCCTTCAGTGCTCCGGAATTCTTCAGTTGTTTCGATTTTCTAAAACAACATTCTATACATGCTCATCGAAGCAATAATGATTTTCTTTTAGTAAGCATATTGTTCAAAACCACAAAATTTTTAGCAGCATAAAATATTTGCTCCTAAAGAAGAAGGATAAAACGCCCTCGAAATCTAAAGAGTTTTATTCAAAATCTACACATCATAGCGTTGTTCTAGAGTCAAAGTTTTTAATTAACCCTTTCGCGACGGGAAGCTCAAACGCGCGCTTGTCGCTGAGCCCGGCAGTCTCTTTCGCGAGTGTCTGTCCAAGGTTGGTGGGTTTTTTGCTAATAAGCCTAAATCCATGAAGAAGCAAAAAACGCACTCATTTCCCAGGCGGCACGCTGGCGTGCCAGAGCGTTTTCTCGTGATATCAACATTCGCGTTTCTAGATCCCTTTGAATTCTTTTTGTATTTTTTTTTTGCTACTATGCGTTTTAGGGTTACTATGTGAACCTTTTAGAGTTATTATGTGAGGTTCTATTACGTTTTCAATTGCTTTTATTCCGGAAAGCCTTCCTTATATGCTTTATACAACTTAAGTTTATTCTGGCGAGCAAGCGTTTTTTTATCAGACGAATGATAAATGAGCCAATTAGTGATATGAATGAAAGTGATTATCCATTTCCTAAAAAGTTACAAAGCGGTATTTCTAGTGATTCTCATATGAACATTTTGTCAGAGACTGAGCTCACTGTGTGTCTATCTTCCAGTTCACGTGAAAGATTTTACATTTTGCAAACAGGCATTTTTGCATTTTTTTATCAAATTAAAAAGCTTATTAATGTATTTTATCAATTAAAACTTTGGAGTAATTTGAATAGCGCTTCCGAAAGTTATTTCTCAAAGTAAGCAATTTTTTTATATAGTTTCATGTAAAGTAAAGGAAAAAGATATTTAAACTCTAATTTTAACACATATGATAGCTTAAAGAGTCGTCATAAAGTATGTCATTCGGAAACATTCTTTTCTCTTTATGTTTATATAATCAAAAACCACGTGTATGTGAGTCATTCTACTTTCATTTTGAATAGAAGATCAAACCTACATGTATCTGAAACCACATTAACATACAATGCCATCTTGTGCCAAAAGTTATAGTTTTTAAAACGTTCCAGGACACTGGCACAAATGTGTGATGGCCGGGGGTGAACGAGAAAAGACTCTGGCACGCCAGCGTGTCGGCTGGGAAATGAGTGCGTTTCTTGCTGGCACGTATACGTGACACGGGATACGAAAGAGTTAAGATTAGGCTAACTAATAACCGTATGCAAAAATTATTTACTTAAGAACGAATACCTTTGTAGAAAACAAGCAGCTTCCTCGCCATAATATCCCTCCTTAAAGTTTATTTTAAACAGGTTAAAAACGAAAATATCAATATAACCAAACTACTCTGAAAATCTAGAACTGTTATATCCATTATTTTATGCCATTTGTTTTAAACTATAACCGTTTTGCCAACTATTTTCTGTAAGATTAAAAAATTATCACATAAAATAATATGAAAACTACACAGTGCTCGTAGGTGACATATTTTGTAGTTTTTCGTTTTTTTAATTAATGCTCGTCTGGAATATATATTTTGAATTTATAGCCTTTTTTAACGCTATATCTTTGATGTAACTTAAGAAAAAAGAAGGTTAAAATTACGGGTAGAATTTAAACAATTACCCTGTGAAGTAAAAGAATAATAAAAATTCAAAACTACCAAACTGGTTCTTATTAAAGGATTACATACATTAAAAATAAATGATAAAATTCTAACCAGAATTTTTCAACCTCTTAAATATGAAGACACTAACACGTAACATTTTTAATTCATTTCAAAGAATCTGACAAAAAGATACGTATAAACCTATTCGTTCTACACACTTCCCAGAACTTCATGTATCTAAAAGTGAAGCCAAGTAGAAGTCAGCTAAATTTCATATCTAAAAATCTATGGTTTCTCTAGTATCTATAGTTTTTATGTCAAATATTTCTAAACCCTACTCTAATATCTGTCACTCATATTAAATTCACTGAACCTTGAAAAGACACATAGCAGAAAATATGATATATTTCCTTTACATAAACAAATATGAAATTTAGTATTTATTATTTGATACTGTTTCTTGAGTTATTTTGGGGATTCTTTTAACACTTATATGGCATAGGTACTATCTCAGAATACATACACTTATATGCATATACAGCCCTTCTAATTATATATGTATGTATATTAATAAGTAATTAGAATTAGAATTAGTAATTTTTATGTCAAAACATGACACAATTTTTCCAGAGCAAATAGAAGTGCTTGGTGATTCCAAATTACATTTTATGATTGAACTTTTGCAGATATTTTACTTGCAGTGCAGACATGAAAAGCACGATTTTGTTCTTTGTAATTAATGCTCAGTTTAATTTTATCATATAAGCAAAGTATAAATAACTCAGATTATAAGGTATATCTCACTCCTTCTTCGCATGCCTTCGTGGTGTAGTAGTCAGCATGCTCGGCGCGTTTTCGAAAGCTCCGTGTTTCGAGTCCCGGCGAGGGCATTGCTCATTTTTCCCCTCTCCTGCTTTCAAAAAATAATGTCTGTACAATATATGTGCAATAAGATTTTAAAATTGGAAATAGCGGATAAAAACTATTAAAAGGCCTTACAGTTTTTTTATTATTAGTCATGGAATATTTAATAACTAGCGCGCTGCATCCAAAGCAAAATTTATAAGTTCTATTTACATTTGAAAAGAAAAGGCATAAAAACATTACGGTATGAATGAGATCAGTTTATTCTTTTCAAGCAGCAACCCATTCGTAAATATGTTTTTTTTTTGTTGCCAACCAGAAAGCAAAAACTTTTGACAATTCAATTTAAGATGTATATGTAGGACGTTATCATTTAAATTTAATGTAACATAACAACTTTTTCTCAATATGAATAAAAGTGTTAACGTGGCAATAATATCGTGCTAATTATACTAATCTGAAACAAAAAACTTGCCAACAGCAGTATTTATTTAAAATGCTGACATTAACCAATCATTTTCGACATACAATGACGTCACATGCAATCGCATGCTTTCTCCAACGTCAGAATATGACATTATATAATAATAACATATTTAAAGTTTCGCAATGCTATTTTTAGCCTAAAGGAACGTTAGCTCATAAAGGCTATTAATTTTGTTGTGCCATTTTGCGTTGATTCACTGAAAATGTCCGTATCACTTTTGAAACTGTTGCCACAAAATATTATCGTCCTTTGTTATATTTTAAGAAATTAAATAATGAAGAATCTGCATAAATGTATGTACGTTTCTCGAATTATCATAAAATAACGGTACCTAGAGCCATCAAATTTTGAATAACGTAATCTTCCTCCGAATATGGGCATCTGGAAGCCCGAATCTAGAATTTGTTTTATTATCGATTTCGTACTTTGTAACATTTTAACGAAATTTTGATTAACAAACTCAGTGAATTCAAAGCGAGCAATGGCAGCACTATATGGATAAAAAAACATTTTTATCTCCAGCGCGCGAGACTGTGTATCGGAAATTCTAAAGTAATGCTCATTTTAAAATTATTTTCCGATATTGCTGTTGAATTGAATTTTATGGTTTAAGTGCGAAGAACATGATATTTAATAAATAAAGGTAATCCACAAAAAGTTAAAAAACGCCCCTTTGGGCGTAATGTAAAATCTGAAAGCTTTGAGTTTTTTATTCCATATTTTGTAAAACTTACTAAATTTTTAATTAACAAACTCTACGATTTGAAAGCGAGCAGTAGCAACACTTTTCGAAATAAAAGCAGACGTTTATCGACAGCGCGCGACACTGTTACCATTTGGGAAAATGAAGGCCGAAACTAGCAAAAAATCACGGCTGATTAGGGCGAAAGCTAGTGCTTTCAGAGTTCTTAATTAATATCTCGACTGAGTCGTACGAAGATGAGAATAGTCGAAATGCCTTCCCACGAATTTTTGGAATCTGTGGGTATACCTCTCTTGAAACTGAATTCTCCGCAGTTCCGGAGAAGGTGATGCCACAAACAAACAGACGCGCACAGATGTTGATAGTATTTGATAGACTCTATGAATGATAAAATAGATAAGCGCTCAAATTATTACATCATAGAACAGCAAACGATTTGAAATTTGCATCGTAATCAACTACTATTTTTTACTCCAATACATACAGTATTTCAACTTACATATTTTACAAATTTTACCAAACGCGAAACTTTATTCCAAGATTCTGAAGATTACAAAGAAGTAACATATTTAATATGGGCATCAAAAATAGCTGTACATTTTACATTAATACATAATGTTCTTGGATATCTCAAACCTAAAGCACGATTTGAATAAAATGAAATTAGTCAATTGTGATGGAATTGTAATATGCGCTCCAAACCACTTAATTAGAGCAATAGAACCAGTCGACAATGCAAGTATCGCACTATAGAAATATTCCAGAATTCGAACGCTATTCCTGACACGAACAATTTCTGCCATTCAAACTGGTCGGCAAAGGAAGCTGCAAATGTTATATTTAACAGCCAGTAATGAGGTCATCATGCTTCCATTGCGGTATGTGACAAATTACGAGATAACCGTACTAAGATAAAACCTCTTTTCCCTTACTATTCCTGTCAGGAAACATGTTTGTAAGAGATATTTGCAACGGTGCAAATGGACAACTTGCAATCAAATGGCATTGCCACCATATAACTCTTTATTTCGTTCTCTGATAACATTCCGAGAAAGGAAATAGGAAAACTAAGCTGAATGCAGAAATATGAGCAATAAAATGTAAGCCTTATATCGGAAGCAGTCGATGTATACACCACTAGTTATTAAGAGATATCACAGTTGCAATATTTCCTGATAATTACTGGAATATGTATAAAATTATCTGAAAAAAAGATGAAGTCGTTTATTCTAATCCTACTTGAAGCAGAGATTCTTATTATGGCTCCAGGTTGATGGAATAGCGGAGCTTTCCATTAGACCTGCACATGCAAGGAAATTCTTCAAATACAAGAAGAGTGTAGGATAATACACCAATAGACAAATACTTAGAGAAACTAAGGACATCAAATTCTACCTACCGCAGAAATAAGTCATTCCGATATTTTATTCTTGTGTTCGAGGGTCCGTTTTAGGAGTTTCATGGGAAATAAATAATTGAATAAAAGTAAAGGATAAGCACTTTAACTTCAGATATATAAAGTTGCGAAAAGGAATAAAATTGCTTGAAATTATTTTAGAATTGCAATCCATTACTATGCAGGTGAATTTAAATTCCAAAATAATGACATACCAGCTTTAATATATCTTACACTCTCAAAGCGTCGTTTGCTTGTTGCACACAAATTGTTATGTTAAGGAAGCACTTGTTGTTCTCATAATATTTTCAATGCTTTTGCTAAGCAAACAATTCTCTAAAGGCGGGTAAAGCTAACTTGAGAGCACTGAAGAAACTGAAGCAATTTACCTTCTGTTCATGTATTTATGTGCGCTGCGTATTATTTGGGAAATCGATGTACCACATATAGATAGATGTTTATCGTTAATTTACTCACCTCAACATAAAACTTCTGCTACGGTTTGTCTATCATTTTGTTATTCCTTTCCTCTTAATATTTAGAAGTATGCGCTGGGAGGCAAATGTGTGGAATACACACGTAGCAATAATTTTTAGTTTTAACAGTTTATTTAAATTTCTATATTTAAAACATAGAATATGACATTGGTAATTGCATGAAAGGCTCTGAGAAAATCCATTTCTCTAGCTGAGGAAGTTTTATGGACACGTTTAGCAGAATCAAAGTAAAATCGAGATTAATTGACCAACTAAAACCTTCGACAAATAGCACTACTTTCGTTTTATTTTCTCTCATTAAATTTTTTTAGAATTTTTTTACTGCTTCACTGACTTTTGTGAATATCACTTCCCTCCTCCTGAAAAAGAGAGACCTACGTCAGATCACGCTCGAAATCAATAGCATTAGATTCAAACTCTGCGGTCATTTAAGGTTGCTTTCGTACCTAATTTGAAATATTAGCATTTTCATGTTTCATTTCCAATTCTAATTAAACCTAAGTAGAGGATTTTTAAAAATGAAAACGCTTGTCGGTAAAAGTTTCCGTAGCTTCGAATTTGAATTTGTAAGGATAAAACAAAAGAAAATTAATTTGTTATGAGAAGAATGTAGCGAAAGACCTTCAAATGTGTCCAATGAAGTAAAAGAAGTTCGAAAGTACACTGCGCAAAAAAAAATGTAGAGTTCTCTTCTCCCGTTCTACTGATCCGATTGACGAAATCCAAATTGCTTTTACCATGTCTCGAAAGCGCGACTTAGGAGATTGTAGATTGATATATAGCATTGTTTTAATATGGGTATTTTGACATAAAATCCGACTTTTTCTAAAATGACATGCTAATTGTTTTCCATATTTCGATTCCACCGCTCATATTATGCCTAAATATTAAATTTGTCAAATTTGATGCGAAATTTACGGAGAAATTTAAAAATTTATCTTGGCCCATTTTTTTTTCAGTTTGCCCCAAGAATAATTAATTCACTTGGGGAACTTCTTAATTTGTGGGAAACCTATTTTCCTTTCCTTTCTAAGTCAGAAGGGGCTTTGTCCCTGAAAGACTATTGTTTTTGTTTTGCGATTTTGCGTCGGAAACATTAAAAGTCCGAATAATTTTTCAAACTCTTGCCACAAAATATTGCAGCTCTTTATTATATTTAACGAAATTAAATAATTAAGAATCTGCATAGAAAAATGTACGTTTCCACCCGAATATGCGCATCTGGAAGCCCGAATTTGGAATTTGTTTTATTATCAATTTCATATTTTGTAAATCTTTAACGAATTTTTGATGAACAAACTCACACGATTTAAAAGCGCGCAACGGCAACACTCTACGGAAAAAACAAAACCTTTTTATCTAAAGCACGCGGAACTGTGTATCAGAAATTCTAAAAATATACTCATTTTAAAATTATTTTACGATATTGCTGTTGAACTGAATTTTTTGAAGCGAAGAACATGATATTTAATAAATAAAGGTAACACATAAAACATTAAAAAACGCCCCTTTAGACGTAATTTAAATCTAAAACATTTCAGATTTTTTTATACGAGCGGAAAAAATATGGCGTTCGTTACTTTCGAATAATTTTAACAAAGCCCTTAAACCACATCTGGTGTTATTATCGCTTGTAACGAATATGCCAAATTTCAAAGCACGCTGGTGTGTAAATTCACGTATATGTTAGGAAATTTTGAAAAGGAAACTCTAATTTTTTGCAGGTGTGCCTAGACTACTTTAAGATGATAATTAAAAATTTTATAGCTTATAATACAAAATTGTTTTCGAGAAATTTATAAAAAATTATTTAAAAATATAAATTTTAAAAATAAATCATAGAAAATGTGCCAGTTATATTTGCCTTAAGCCCAAATTTCCAATTCTGGAAGACGGAATCAAGTAAGGTTGATAAAAAAGGAGATATTTAATAAATATATATCAAATTCAATTAATATTGAGGAGTTACAATTTTGAAAGCTAATTTTTTAAAAACTACACGTGAGATTTTTAGGAAGCTTAGCAGTTTGGAATAATTTTAGTCGTGGAATAGAAATATGGAAAACAATTGGCATGTCATTTCAGAAAAGTCCGATTTTCTGTCAATCCGACACAATAGAACACTGCTATATATAAATCTAATACTTATCCTAAGTCGCGCTTTCGAGAGATAAAAAATGCAAGCTGAGTTTCGTCAATCGGCCCAGTAGAACGGTAGATATAGAACTCCCTCCCCCCTTTTTATTTTCGCAGTGTACATTCATTTGTCAACTCTGCCCCCCCCCCCATTGGCGGTGGAGGCTGTTGGTTAGTATATATCTTCCACCGAGCAGGCATTATTACGCTCGCGTTCGGTTTTTGGCCTTAGGTCGGAAGCCTGCTCGTTGGGGGCTCGTTACGGGCTCCATCCTCATCGGCTCCCAAATTGGGCGCGGAACCAAACGGAGTTTTTACCTGAGTCTTCAGAAGATATTCTTCAAGGGAGATAATAAGAAAAAGATGAAATCATGCGCAAAGCGCCGGGCAACATCACATCAAAATTAAGCTGGTGACTCGATGGATGGTGGGAAATAATGAAAAGAGTAGGGAATTTTATATAATCACTATCTGACTATGTCCATTAATAGATTCACACAAGAACACTGCGTGACAAAAAAAAAGTATATTGCAATTGACTGAGAATGCAATTAAGTTGTTTGGAGTATCTAAACAGAAAGAAATAATAATATTATAGAAGAGAAAGCATTTTGAAGCTTGAAAAGTCATAAGAATAATCTTGCTTACGATTAACGGTTGGTCTTGCTTCACCACACGGAATCATACTGTATAGTGTCCTTAAACATATCAAAGTGTTTAGAATCGTCGTATTACATTCCATATATGCAGCAATTGTTGCGAACTCTGGTCTTTTTGAAGAAGTTATAGAAAGACGTTACAATATTGTCACGAAAGTGAACTATATATTAGAACCGTTTAAATTAATAATGTTGCGGACAAAACATGGAGCTTTGATCATATTTCTTAGCAACTTGTTCTGGAAACAGCAGAGTGTTAAATACTAAGTTGTAAAATACTAGTTGACTAAACAAATTAGACCTTTGCGTTGTGTCTTAATTTTAAGTTTCGTTAGAATAACCCGAAGAGCTTGCTACTGGTGAAGCTGTGTTGTGTTATTAGAAAATTCAAGTAAACACATGAAATCAATAATACTAACTTAGTTTATTACTTTCCTTAAAACACTGATATCAAACAAATTTACTATCATAAAATTATACTAGTCCCCGGGAACTACCAACATTAATTTAGAAAACAAATTGCTAAACATTTATATGTTTTTTCACAAATACTGCGAACTTAGCCAATAACCACTTCAATTCAAAAACTATTTGTTAAGGAATAACTATTTTCATGAGTTAAGATATAAATTAAAAATTTCTATTTCATTTAACAGTTGTAAGGTTCTTACACCTTATTCATCCAAAAACATGTAAAAAACTAATAATTAAGTACAGAGTTAAATAATTATAGTATTGCACCAAAGGGAAAAAATTTAGATTTTTAACAAGAGCAATTTAAGACTGCTCACAAATTTTCTTCAAATCTCAGTTAAATCAACAAATCCTCAAAAGATATTAAAGTTTTAAATTTTCTATATTTCAAAATTCTTTACAGCAAACATATAAATAAAGAGATCTTAAATTCTGATAATAATAGAATCCTTTAAAAAAAATCCAAGAAATAATTAAACCAGTGAATTTTGGATGAAAATTTCTTTAAGAATTTATGTTAGTATTAAAAGTTCAAAAAGAAAAACTTCTTAACTGATGGATGATGTGAACCTGGAGATGTAGGAACGAAGACTACTCGACGGCAGCATGGCGGAGACCGAACATCCGAAGAATACCCAGTACGCAGGAACTTGAAGTTTCATCGAGCGGCGGCCTTCTGTTTATGAACTTCGGATCCATCAGGGAAAACCAGGTCGGAACACAGGTAGCTTAAGCTAGTTGACTATCTGTTCTTTTTTAAATTGAAGGGGCAGACGGAGTCTGACGAGCAAACTTTAGACTAAGAAAGTTCATCAAACGGTAGAATTGATGAAGAATAATTTTCCCTTTCATTTTGAAGTACGTTATTTTCGATTGTAGTATTATTTCTTTTTCACAAACGGTAGAATTGATGAAGAATAATTTTCCCTTTCATTTTGAAGCACGTTAAGTAAAGCTTAGAAGCCATGAAGTAAGAAGCAAGTGAAAGGAGCCATACGCCCCATTAAGAAAACAAATTCACCCTCCCTGTTGTAGAAACAAAGTGCTCAAGGCACCCGAGAAAATATCTTCTCGTCAGCCGAAGGAAAAAGCGACGACGTCCCAAGAGAGCGCATTCCCACCTGCACGACCTTTTTGTCAGGTCCGGACACCAGATATCGCCAAATCTCGCCAAAAGCGTGAATAAAACCTAAACTCTACACCTCGGACAAACCCCTGCTACAATCGTCCAAAAATCGAGGAGTTGAACTGGAACAAAAATTCGAATCTCGCCAAGCCCGCCAAAGGAAGAACCAAGAATTCGACGTAAGCGTGGGAAAACTAACAAACCTAAGGCAACCGACAAAATTCCTAAGCAAAGGCTTAGAAATCAACTGCAAAAGTGACGCTTTTCAATCCTTTCCCCCTCAACCAAAAAAATCTCACGAAGTGCAAACTTTCGTTAAATAATTAGCTGTAACTTAAAAACTAATTAAGTTGAGACTTGAAAGTACTCTTAAATTAAAAGGCTAATTTTTCTGCATCTAATGATATAAGTTAAATGAGAATCAACCTAAGTTAAGTAATTTTAAATCAAGTTTATTACGTAGGAAAGCACCTAATTCCATTGTCTGTTTCAACGCGTTTACGAGTAACCAGTGGAAGAGACGTACAAATCTTAAAGTACCAAAACCCCTAATTAAAATTAAACCAAAGCAAATATAAATACAAGATATTAAATAAAATAACGTTGTGTAGCATAAATTTAGAATAATGAAAATTAATCTTTAGTCAAACTTAAATAATTAAGTGTTACGTGAAAACTGCTACACAACAAGAGTCTTTTCCGTTGATTTATGACATAGCGTCGATATAGCATACATAACTGATACTGTTATGCAGAGAATTTTACCTCGGGGGCATTCCTAATTATCGTAAACTAGTGACAGAAAATGAGCGGTAGGCGCCAGTAAAATTGCCATTAGGTTTGCGTTTAGTGATTGCGATTAGGGTACAGGATCCTTAAGCTGTTGTGTGTTGTGTCTGTTACAGAAAAGGAAGAGAATGTCATTTTCTCCTCTTAATGAGACACATACCCTCTTGTACATACTTTCAACATCTACATAACAATACAGCTTAGATAAATATAAGGCTTTTCAAGCAGGCATGCAGAATTCTTCTGGTCTTATGGTTATGATTTCATTTCTTGCCACAAATGCTAAGTAACTTTCTATAAATCTGAACAAATATATAAGGTGTTACATTGTGTAAAGAAATACCACTCTCCGACGGTTCATCTGCGCAAATCGCTTTTTCTCATGGAAATACAGGCTGTTCAATTTCTGGCAACACGCGTTCCAAATAGTTCATGGCTCATAGTAGAAACTTCTAGCAGGTCATTTCTCTGAAATTCCACCAGACCTTTTGCCAAAACTTTTGTTGGTATCACCGTTGTTTTGTAGTAGATTATGGAGATTTGCGTCATTCACAAATAGACCTGGGCCATTTAACTTTCTTGTAAGGAGCACATTTCTCATTCTAGTTAGAATTTGACGATAAATGCTTTCTACTGGACAAGTTTTGAAGCGCAGCAAATCCTTATCTTATACCTGCCTCTTTCCAATAATCCATTAGGCATGCAAATGACCACCTAAAACACAAATCCGTGAATCTTCCTCTCTTCTTTCCTCCTGTGGACCCCCAAGATTCCACCAATTTTGTCACAACAACGTTTCATCTCCCTCGGTGTCAATCTTTGTCTTCCTGTTTTCTATTGCTCACTGAGTTGCCTGCCATCGTTGTTGAGGTATATTGGTATACTTGTTCGGATACAGCATTATTGCTGTGTGTACACTGCGCAAAAGAACATGGGACAGCTGTATGACTCCCGTTCTATTGCGCCGATTGACGAAATTTAACTTGCATTTTTCATGTTTCGAAAGAGCGACTTAGGATATGTATTAGATTCATATATAGCATTGTTGTAACATAGGTATTTTGACACAAAATTGGACTCTTTTTGAAGTAAAATACCAATGTTTTTCCATATTTCGATTTTACGACTCACATTATGCCACAATGCCACGTTCTGTAAAAATCGCACGAGCAGTTTTTAAAAAATTAGCTCTCAAAAGTTTAGCTCTTCCATGTTAATTGAATTTGGTATATGTTTATTATTATCTGTTCTTTTTTATTAAACTTATTTGATTCTTCCTTTCACATTTCGAAATTTAGCTTCATTCCAAATAAAATTCGCCCATTTCTTAGTGATATATTTTTTAAATTTGAGTTTTTAAGTAATTTTTATATATTTTTCAAAAACAATTTTGAATTATAAAATTTTAAAATGTTTATCGTCATCTTAAAGTAGATGTATTTCTAAGCATATCGGCAAAAAAATTAGAGCTTTTTAGATAAGATATACGTGAATTTACATATTGGAGCGTTTTGAAATTTGACATATTTGTTATAAGCGATAGTAACGCCAAATGTGGTTTATGCACTTCGTCGTTAAAATTATTTCAAAGTATGAACGGTAACATTTTTTCCGCTCGTGCACTATGAAAAAAAGGAAAGAAAAATAGCTTGCTATAAATTAATAAGTTCGCCAAGTAAATTATTCTGGCGCAAACTGAAAAAAAATGCGCTAAGATAAATTTGTAAATTTCTCACCAAAAATTACAAAATTTAATATGGAGGTATAATTTGAGTCGTAAAATCGAAATATGAAAAAACATTAGCATGTCATTTCAGAAAAGTCCGATTTGTGCCATAATTCCCATATTAGAACAATGCTATATATATAAACCTAATACATATCCTAAATCGCGCTTTCGAGACATGAAGAATGGAGGTTGAATTTCGGCCGAGTAGAACGGGAGATATAGAACTGTTCTTTTTCCCCTCCCGCAGTGTACCACATATTCCACGATATGTTTCTGCTGAAATACGTTAACTATCGTACACAGACGAAAGTTTTGAACTTCACTTTTCTCTTTCATTTATTACTTAGAAATGATGTGCAACTCCCATACCAGCGCCTTTTACTAGGCAATTCCTATACTGCAGCACTATCATTTAAGGAAATGTAGTCCAAATTCACAATTCCAAAGTCAAAGTAGTCACCAGTATAAAAATGTTAAACCATACGCTCATGATTTGTTTTTTGAGGTAGAGGACTCAAAATGTTTCCGCTTTTGGTTTTGCTTATTTTGTCAACCACATACATTATTTACAAATTACTGATATTTAGTTTAAACTTCACTGAATAAGCTAGTATCTCAAAAATTTATAATTGCCATGTTTTGCGATGTGAGAATGTAAACAAAGGATCTTGTTTTATGTGCACTGATTATACTTTTCTATTTTACTAAGCCATAATTTTTTTGCTAAAATTTGGAGATAATGTTTTTAGTTTGGCTGTATTATATTTTTGGTTTGGTCAGCAATGCCTTTTTGTAGTACAGTCAAGTACCAAAAATCCGCCGACCTGAAATCCGCATTGCCTCTCAAAACATAAACATTGAATTTATAGGTTCCAGAAACCGCAGAATGGAGAATGAAATATCGAAGAAAAAGTATTTATCCAATAATGACGTCATAATTACCAAATAATAATGATTCTGTGTTAGTAGCAGAAAAAAAAATCTTAGCCCAGAAGAGGTTTTCAGTATGGATGATGTGTTCAGATGAGCCAACACTGGCATATCAGATAACCGATGATGAAATCATTGGCTCTGTCTTGAACTCGCCACAGCAAGAAAACGATTCTGACACCTACGCAGATAGTGAATTTGATAGAAGTGAGAAAATATCTTTTAATGAAGATTCGGAACATGGTGAAAAATACCTAAAATATTTAGAACAACAGAGCTGTGTCACAGACCATGAGATTATGACGCTGTAAAATTTACAAAAAAAAAGCTTACTCTGAAGCACCTAAAGTTTTAAAACAAACCTCTATCAAAAAAATGTTTGAAACAAGTAAAAAAAAATATTAGTATCCCTTATTTTTACACGTCTGTATTCTGCATGTCCTTAATGCTTTAAAATACTCCTGTAATCACTAATATAAATTATATTTATATATATAATGTATAATATTGCACATGTTACGAAAAATTCGGCGGTTGCGCCTGTATGTAAGCTTTCCGGCATAGCACTAGGGTTGCCATAAAATAGTGAATGGTAGGGTTGCCAGATTGGCGACTTTATCGCCCATTTGGCGACCAAATTGGCGATATCCCATGGTCCAATCGGGAAGCTTCTAGAATAACTTCCTGTCGAGATATTTCTCGACAGGAGGTGTGGAACTTAAAGAAAAGCTATATAAACCCTTGCGTTTCTGAGAGCAGGAGTAATTGTGAAGTAGTGTGAGCGTTGTGATTAAGTCTGAGAATAGCTGCTTACTGTGAGAGCTAAGCTACGCGAGAGTTTTGTGAACGGAAAGCAATCGAGATAGTGCTTTGCCGTGAAGCTATCTTTACAGTATAGCTTGACAGTGTATTGGTGATTGTTCCACGGTGTTTTATTATAAGTTTAGTGTTGCCGTGAAGCTACCTTTACAGTTACAGCCTGAAGCTGTGTTGCTGATTGTTTCAGCGTACTTATTGTAGATTTTCGACGCTTTTAAAGGTGATTTTGGAACTGTGCTGTAAATAGTAATTCCTGTAAATAAATTGTGCTTTTTATTGTTCTGCATCGTGTTTTCATCGGATACTCTCAAATCCACGAACCCGTGAAACGCAACACACATAATAATTTAAGTAAATGTACCTAATATGCCTTATTTATTTTTCACTTTTAGAGTTTCAAATTTGGCTTTTCTGTCCTGAAATCCGCAAAATCCTAAAATCCACACAACCTCTGGTCCCAAGCATTGCGGATTTCTGGACTTCTACTGTACTTAAATATTCATTCAGATTGTAATGTAAATTTCACTTTTGAATATATTAAATTTTTATAGAAAAAATTTCGCTTTTAAACTGAATATGTAGTCAAGTATATTTTAACGAATATACGAAATCGTTAGCAAGAGATTTTTCAAACTTCGTTACTAAATGCGAATAAATTATCAATATGTTCTATGCATTTTGACATATACTATATTCTTTTAAATACACACACATTCCAAAGCTATGATTTTATTCACCTGGTACGTGAGCCCTGAAAGATCATTTACACATAGTAATTCTCTGAGCTTCCTAAACAAAATTTTAATTAGTCTTTAACACAGATAAGAAAGCAGACTTTCAGTTTTCCCCCTCTTTTCGCGAATCGGTATTCTTTGAAAATGAGAAGTTCGAAGTTTCGAAGCTGCAGGGAACAAGAGGTTATTTTTCTTCGCGGCAAAAGCGAATTGTCGATTTTTTTTCTCTCTTGAACTCGAAACTTTAACTTACCTTACGTAAATAGAAACTTAACACCAGATAATGCCTCTCTTCTAGGATTTGAAGTAACATTTTGGGAAAAATTCAAACTGACAGGAGAAGATAATTATCATTTAGAAATTAATTACGTCTTAAAATTAAACTACCTAATGATCAAGTCTCACGATTTAGAAAATAAGAATTTCATGTAAATAATAGTAATCTTTTTCATCTCAGCGGCATATTTTCGCCTGTCTCAGATGGGGAGTATATTTACTTTAAAGGTTTTCGCTTTTAAGGGAATAAGATTAGAAAAGGACGCCATTAAAATACTTTAAGTATACCAGAATAATAATATTAAATGAGAACATACACATAATAAAAAAATAATATTGTGTGCCATGTAACGTTAATTTTAAATTACTAAACTGTTTTTTTTTCTAACGTTCTTTTTTATTTGAAATGTAGCTACATCTCTCCCAGATGTTTATGCCGAATGGTGAGATAAAAAAAATCTGATGTGTACACCACGTGACTTCCTTGTACGGAATATTAAATTATACGCATTTTGCATTTCATATAAACTCATTGGATTGAATTAAATATACCTCGTCGATAGTACATAAACCATAATAGAATAAATGCACTATAAATAAAATTCACTGTATTTGTTTACCGGAGCCACAATCTGGCGATAGACTCACTTAACAGCGTTACATCTCATTCATTTTATAACTCAGAATGCACAAAAAATTATGTATATCATCTGAAGAATTATCTAATCGTAGCCACATACTTTGTTCAAATACTATAATAAATGTAAAACGATGTATAAAAGAAATTATACAAAAAAAACAGTTTATCACAATGATAAAAGAAGGCGTCATTTTTGTTGTTGCGAAGCTTACTTTCTCTAGATTGGAAACAAATAGACTATTCTGCTAAGTTTTAAATATAAACAAATATGACCGCTATAGCCAAACTAATTAGGCTTAGCCGCACTTAAACAACTTTTAAATTGTTGATAATTCTGCAATTATGGCATGCAGGTGAACTAAAGGCATAAACAACTTAACCGGAAGATAAAAGCAAGACAATTCAATCATTTTTAAAGCAAAAAATTCACAATTTACAAACATATAAGAATAAAGAAACTGAGCTCACAGAGCCCAGTAACAGAGTGGATATATACATATGCATATATATATATGTATTAGATTTTAAAAAAATTTTTAGCTACCGAACATACTTTTTAAATTACACATAGTTTGCAGAATAATTTTAAATAGTTTTTTAAATGGTTCTTACATACAGCAGCTTATCACTCAACTTTACCTTTCACTAGTGCCCTCTTTTATAAATAGAAGAAACACTACTTTACATCACTTAATTCGACTTGCTGCTCCTTGTCCACGCTCCAATAGAAATAATGGTAAATTTATTAATTTAATTTAAAACTTACTTTTTACTTGCCTTTATTATATTATTTTAGTATTATTTAATTTAGTTTCTAGTTTATTTTTAGTATGTTAATAGTATCTGTATCTTTTGTGTTTATATGCATATTTGTGTCGGGGAAGTTTTTTGTGAGCAAGAGTTTCTAAGTTAAATTGGTTTTCTAAAAAATTGGTATTATAAAGGGTATTGGCTTTGATTTGTTGTTTTTCTAAAAGTTCCACTTGTTTGAATTGCTTTTGGTAGGTCACATCATTTGGTTTTGGTTTTGAATTTTACACTTGCTTACATAAATGACGAAACACGAATTGAATAATTGAAGAGTTAGGTTTGAGGGTAACTTCCCCTTGATAAGTCGGTCTTCTTCCCAGCTCAACAATTATTCACTTATGCATATTTATTACTTTTAGGATTTTAAAAAAATTTATTACAATTTTATATTTGTTAATAGATTTTGATATTTGCACTTGATTTACTTATGTTCTCAGAATTTAAATGATACTGTAGATTAGTTCGCAGCAATATAAATTATTTATAATTTCTTTTAAACTTATTTCTATAATTAATTTTTTACTTTAAATTGCTTTTTACGAATAGAAATTTTGTTAAATTCAAATAAAAAATGCATATATTTATATACTTTTGATGAAGCCGATTGCAACCAAAATAGGAGGTTCACATCTACATGTTACAGCAGTCCTGTATACAAAATTGCAATGTTCTGAGGCTATTCGTTGTTGAGTTCGGACGGACGGACGTATGCACAGACGCCACGAAAAAAATCTGTTCAGAATCCATTTTAAATCAGTTTTATGATTTTGGGTGGGGAGGAAAAGAGTTCTTTATTCTGTCCTTACTTTCAAATGTCAGGCAAAACATCGTTAGATTGCATTCGATAGCGGTCAAAATGGATATTTTCGTTGAAATATGATACCCGAAATTTTTCGCGATTACAATACTTCCTTTTTACTTCGTGCAAAGAAGTAAAAAAAAACTGTTTCTCAACGGTATGCGCCATATGCATAAAAGTCTTTACCTGGCCATTATTTTATTAGTGGTATTTAATTATTGTGGACTTAGAATTATAAAAATGTTTTAAATGACTCTAATATATTCTGGCATTTTTAAATTTAATAAAAATGTATATAAGAATTTGGAAATTTAACGTTTTAAAACTGTTTTTTTTTTTTGTTCTCATATTAAGGAAACTTCTGTACTCATTTTAAAAATAAAAACAAAAGTTTTAGTCTGTTGTGAGAAAAATTGATCCGGATATTTAATTCTATAATTTTAGATGTTTAACGTCATTTTCAGTTCGCCTTGAAATGTCGGTTAATAAATAAATTTTAATAATTTAAGCTTCTTTTTTTCTACTCAAATGGCATTCAATGATATTTTTTAGTGATTTAGTGTATAACATTTTCTAATTCAGACGTTTATCGCAAATGCCGAAGAATTTTCGCACAAGTAATTTATCAGTTTTCAAACGTTAAAAATACGTTATTGATAATATCATCACGTTCTGTTACTTCAGAATCATAATCTAATAAGATTACAAAACGTTCCTTAAACTAAATATATTTTTCATTTCCAATTTTTGCAAATAATATTACGATATCGCTATGTGCCAATAATCAACTCGCCAGTGTTTTCTAGAACACGAACTCAGCAAAATTCTGTGAATATTGTTTTATAAAAAAAAGTACAGGGGATTTATAAAGTTTCGGACCCATTTTGATGTTTAATAACTCATAAAATAATGAGGATATAAACAAACTTATGGCATTTATTGATGGAATAACTTATATATTTTCCTTTTCAAGTTTGAATGTCTTTACTTTTGTAAATATCGTCTACGCGTGTGGTTAATTTCAGATAATTTCATTTTCCAGTCTAAATATCTGTACTTTTCTAAATAACATTACTAATTGAATGACATTACTAAATGACATTATTAAGTTTTTGGCAACTATTAATCGCCATAATGTGCGCATATGGGGATCTGAAAGCCCCCCATGAATACCGGCAGGCACAAAGGGATTCCCCAAACGTTAATGTGTGGTGTGGACTAATGCACGACCGAGTCATTGGGCCTTTCTTTTTTACAGAAAAGACGGTCTCATCAGTCGTATACTTAGACATGTTGGAAAACTTCGTACTTCCACAACTAGAAGAGCTTCAGCCACATGTCGTTTTACAAGGAGATGGTGCACCACCTCATTGGGGTACCATCGTTCGTAGTTCTTTGAACGACCATTTTACAGGAAGATGGATTGGGCGAGGAGGTCCAATTCCTTGGCCACCCAGATCACCTGATATAACGTCGCTGGACTTTTTCCTTTGGGGATTTGGAAAAGACAACGTTTACAGGAGAAGAGTGTCGAACATGGATGACCTAAAAGCCAGAATTACAACCGCAATAGCCTCTGTGGATGCCGACATGCTTGCCGGTACCTGGCGTGAAATTGAATATCGACTTGATATTCTCCGTGCGACAACAAGAGGCACACGTGGAAGTTCATTCATTTTTTCCTATATATAAATTTGGAACCGAGAAGTGAAAGTTAATGGTTCCTAATTTCTTTTTAAAACTGATTTTATTTTCAATTAAAAAGTGCCGGAACATGAATATTTGCTTTATTTAAAATAATTTTTTAACTGAAAATAAATGTCTACGGCAATGGTTGCTAAAATAAAGTCCAAGTGAGGACTTGTAAGGGCATGGTGCATAGTTTGCATATTAACTATACACTAAAGTCAGATCAGACCATCGTATTAGTAATGCGCTGCAAGCAAAGAACTGAGATGAATTGTATATGCTCTATTATTTTTCGTAATGAAAATTTTAATGAAATGAGTAATGGGTATTACTCTTCTGTCTTCAACAGTCACCAGTATATTACAGCCTGAAACTTCAGCGGTACAAAACGTTATGATTTAATTTATCACACACTCCAGAGCAATTTTTTTCGAGTTTATGTTTTTTATTCAAGTCTGAAAGCAGTTGTAAGTGATTAGTTAGTAATTGATGTTCCTTTTATGTGTTCCCTTGCTGCTTTTATTTCGTTAATCCATAAAATAAGTAAGAAATTAGGATTAGGAATTAGCAGTTACAATGTGAGAAATTACAGATATTCATTTATAAAAGCAGACACTCACGCCAACTGACATTTGAGTCGTTTGATGGGGAAATATAAATAATTTTACTGAGATACTTACTGTAAATAAATAATACAATATAATAATACATCCAAAGGATTAGAAGTTACAAACACACGAGTACTTCTAATAGGTTGCATTTGTTGGAGTTTTTTACTACCTTAAGCTTTTAAGTTTTAAAGTTCAATAACACAAGAAAGTCAAAATTAGAATAACAACTCTAAATCACATGACTATAACAAATACTGCATTGGGTGTAAATATGGGTGTAAAAATAGTGTGACAGATATGATAAAACAGCATTTAGACTTTAAAACATGTGTGTTCAAAATTAACTGTAAATAGTACCAGATAATACTCCAACAGAAGGAATTAATATTGCGTTGTGTTTTAAATTTAATAAGCATTTGCGTTGTGTTTAAATTTAATATAATATAATATAATAACCCGTTCAAGTTTTAATTAAATCTATTGGGTCCAGTGTTCTAAGTTATAAGTGAAAACATTACAAGTTAAGTTAAATTAAATATATGATTTATTAAAGGTAAACAAAATTATTAACAAAATACAAATATACGGTGATGGTGGCTGTGTGGTTCAACATGAGAAAACATTACCTCTCAAAAGGGGGTACCTCGTATGAAAATCACCAAGACGCAGCCATTCTCTTGAAGTAGTTATGTAGAGTCACAATCAAGGCAGTAGATTACAACAAAAATTTTCTTGGTCGGCCATTAGCTTTCTATAAGGATAAAAAAAAACCAGTTAGTTATCAAAAATTTTTTTAGGTCATTCTCCTCTTGTCTATCGGGGTTTCATCCTCACTGCGTCACCCTCCATAGGTGGATTTCTCTCCTCCATTTCTTCATACATCGTTCACTGTTAACGCAGACAGCTACTGGGGACGAAGCGGCAGTTTTCTGGTCTCGTGACACCTTCAGTATAATTTGCCTTGTCGCCATCTGCCAAACGTCTCCTCCTCGTAGATCGCTGCAAGCCTTTTTCTTCTTTTCGCCAAATACTCGTTTGGCGATCCGAGATGGTACAAAAGAAGCCAAGTGCACGGCAACCCAAGGGGAAAGAATCCAACTGGAAGGTGAAGCAAGGAAGTTGGGATGCTGTACGTTGGGGAATAATCGCCGATCCTCCAAGGTCATCAACCTAGAACTAGCCTCGACCCAGGGTCCCATTCTAGCATGGTGAACGCCTGCAAGGAAGCGAATCACCCCGACCCCTCAACCTTGGAGTGGCGTAGCTGCATACAAAAAAAACTGATTCAGCAGGGTGCAGATTTCTCACTTGATGAAAGATATTTCCCAGACCACTGCCTGGCAGGGCGAGCCAGCGTCAAAACAAAGTCATAAATCTTGTTTTCCCAAAAGGCAACGTAAAAGATTTTCGATAAGAATTAAGGATTTGTTTTTAAATACTAATTTAATAAAATACCGAAGAAAATTACTTCAATTAAAATATAATAATCACATAGAAAAAATTTTTATGTTTTCTACAACACCAAACACGACCACCATAGTCAGAAAATATGGATCCCAACTTAGCAGAAAAGGGGGTACGTTAACAAAACTTAATTAAAACTTTAACACCAACTTGTGTAAGCAAAATCTTTAAAAGTGGTTTTAAAAATTTACCTTAAGGGTCAACTTAACAAGAGATTAAATATTAAGCAAACAAGTTAAGAATGAGTATTAACTAAATAAAAATTTAAATAGTTAACCAAACTACCTTAAGGAAAAAGAAAAAATTAATTACTCAAGCAACTTAAATCAGAGTTAACCAAAACTGTCACAAAAAATTAAATGAAAACAATTACTTTTCAACAAGGTAAAGAAATTTAAGATCAACTACAAAATAAAAACAAATTAATAACCTTTAAGTCTGATAACAGAATTAAGATAAATCATTACAATTAAGATATTTTAATTCAACAACTGAAGTAGCTAAGTATGTAATACATAATATATTATGACTCATTTCTTAAAATTCGATGTGTCATTGGCTAAATACATTCCACTACTTTACTCCCTTCCTATACTTTTTTTGTCGATTTCAAATTTTGCATTAGTACAAGCATTTTAACAGATCCATTAAAATCAGTTATTTTAAACAATTACACATGTGAAACGTTTAATGCTGGATTGCGCTCTGCACGGGTTGTGTCCGGAGGTCATCATTTTGTCGGCATGGCTTAGTTAGCTTCGAGGCCAGCACTTAATGAGGACAGTAGTTGCTCAGCAGTTGCGGTGCTCAATACCTTTTGGATTAATCCGCGGTTTCATTAATTAGAAACCGAATATCGCACCACAATCTCGAAAGTGTACTCGTGTCCCCAAAGTCAATATGTCGATAAGTTTCTCAGTGAGAGCACCAGCTTGCCGTATGTACAGGATCGGTAAACTGTCAGATTCTGAAACTAATATTTTTCTCTTCAAATATTCAAATCTTTAGAAGTAATACTTTAATTTTTGTTTTAAATATTTACTAGTACTAAAAAATCTCAGAAATTCGGCAATTCACGTATATGAAGAACAAACAAAAATTAAATAATTCCGTAAATTTTAGAACGGTGTGCACAAAGTGTTATGCATTTCAGTTGCATGTATAAACTTATACAGCGAAACTTTTATAAGATTAATTATCTTATTATTATTAGATTAATTATCGAATAATTCGAAATAATTTTAGTTAAATATTTCACTTCTAGATCAGCCGTCGGAGATATAGAATCGCTATTTGCAGAAACGTAGGCTAGAAATATAGCAAATATTCCGGTCCATAACTATCTGAGTATGTGGGTATATTGTCTGGATATTATGCGCATGTTATCTGGATATACGGGAGTATATTGTTTGTTTCCTTTTGAGTTTTGAAAAAATAAACATCGGAACGCTGCAAAACGAAGATCTTGAGACGGATTACTAAGAAATGATTAAATTTTGTATTTTTGGCAACTTTTTGACATAGGCATAATGTTTCTTTTCTTTTATTTTTTCAGTCATTTAGAACCTTTCCGCGAGTTTAATTTTTTTTTAACTTTTCGACTATTTACTGTGATCTTTACTGCCTTGATTTACTTCATAATTTATTTATTATTATCTCCTTGATTTATTAGTCGAACTCCATCTTTTTTTATATAACAGCATTAATAAGAAAACTACTGTTATCGCTTTTAAATAACTTACTACTTATTTTGTAATAGAGGTAGAGATATATATATATATATTTATATGAATGGATATAGCTGAATACTAAATATTATTTTAACTGGACAGAAATATAAATGCATAGGTAAACAGATTTACATATATTTGAGTGTATGATATAAATTTTAAATTAATTAATTTTGCATTTTTATGTTTTAATGTTTATTCACCCATTATCTTGTTATAATAGGGACATCAAGGTTATTTGCCGCTACCCGATTTCACTTGTAACCGTGGGAACAAAAGCTGCGGAAAAAAGATAGAGTAGCTTAATTTCGTTTCTTCACTTCATTTCCATTCATTGTGTTTTGCTTCACGAAAAACACGTGAATAAAGGTTAATGTGCTGTGATGGCGATACAAATTACGATCGCGTATGGGGTGCGACAACGACCTTGAAGTTTGCTCGCATAAATCAAGAACCTGAGCCAAAACTTACAGGCGTAACTGTGAATACTTATGTTCCACTTGAGCCCTTGCGTTCGGTTAATATGTAAATAACTACGATCTTTCTATTATTACATAATAAAACATTTTTGATTGTCCCTTAGCAACGGAACTGCATCTTAAAAAACCAATTCAGTACTTGGATCCGTTTTTAAGATATGCAACAGCAAATAAACACCTTCGAATAAGAATACAAAAAATAATCGAGTTCTTAGCAGCAAAAGAACAAGAGTTATGTGCTTCCATGTAACACAATCCCTCCCACAACTAGTTATACTATAACTAGCGAAAGGTACATAGCGCAAGTGGCCCACAAAACATTGTATGTAATAATTAAATACTTGTTCTATCATAAAATAAATTAAAAATTCAAAGTAATGTTGCTGCAATACAGCATGCATATTCATAACAGTGATACGTTAAATAGAATTAACTGGGTAGAATTTTTATAACATGGACTTTGGCGAACCATGAAATTGCAACCAAATGAATGCAGATACGAACTCTTTGTAATACTATGCTGTATGTAAAAGAAATTTCTTGCAAGAAATATAATTATCACGGAGCTGACTATGTAGAACTGCAATCCACAAAATACTGTTACGAAATGTCCAGGCGCGGTAAGATAGCTTCCCCGCAAAGCAGGTTTAGGGTTCCCAGAAAATGGCAAAGGAAGGCAGTTTTGCACACATTTGGCAAGTAATCGCCCATTTGGCGACAAAATCGGCGATATGCTACAAGCGTATGAAGAACCTTCTAGAACGAATTCTTCCTGGTTTATCCCTGTTGGAGCTTTAATTATTTAAGAGTTTGTGTATAGGTTTTAAGTTCAATACCATAAGATATCAAAATTTGGATAATCATTCTAAATTTCATGAATAGGTGAAGTTTGTGACACACATGATAACTCAATATATATATGGTAAAAATAGTGTTCAATACAATCGTAAATAGTTACAAAGTACTCCAACAGATTAATTAAATATTTGCGTTGTGTCTTAAAATCAGGTCCAGTGTTTTAAATTTAAAGTGAAAACATTACAAGAAGTTAAAATTAAATATAGCATTTATTTAAGATACTTTGAATTAAATACAAATAGTTACATTGGTGGCGGTGATGTGTAAACAGAATTTATCAAAATTATCATACCAGTTCAAACAGGGAATTTAACATTGAAGATTCTGATGATAACACTCCTCGGCCAACATCGCCGAGATTTTTCGTTCCAACAGTGAAGATTACAGGGTGTAATACATTGAAGATATCTTTTCCTTCATTTCTAGAAAGGAGAAAAAAAA
>KK118480.1:426791-458967 GCA_000611955.2 Stegodyphus mimosarum
AAATAGAGAAGTTTTTTACACATTTAAAAAAACTCGTTACCAAATCTGTCAACATCAGAAATCTTATTTATAGTAACGCTCAAATTCAATCATTTCGATCTTCAATTTGTGTGTGGCCCCCGAATATGATATTTAACTTTTAAATGAAATACCTCCGAACTTGGGATTGGGGAATCACAACAAAAATTACAGTTCGTAATTTATGAAAAACTTATTTCTTTAAAATTAGGAAAGCCAAAACATGAATATTTGTTACATTTAAAGCATTTCTGTAACTGGCATTACATGTCTCTGACCAACGTTTGGAAAATAAAAACCGAATAAAGACTTTTATCTTTACGGGGTATAACTGATTTTAGCGAAATATTAGTTTCCTTCAGTTTTCTTCAGCTGATTGGGCATTGCAGTCAAAAGTTAAAGCAGGTCAGCTGTCTTTCCAGCGATGTTTAAAAAAGTCTTCTATGCCAAAAAATTCGACTTTTGGAACTGATAAGAAAAAGTAACTTCTTGAAACACGAAGGCTAGGAAAGAACTGTCAGTTTGGGAGCAATAGATGGACACTTTTTATTTATTTTATTTTTCCGTGCGAGAAAGATACAAGAAGTTCAAGTTCCTAACATCCTTATCAAAATGCCAATAAAAATTCAGTATATTTTGTGCTCTGATCCGTGAACTTGAAAACTTTTGCAATAGGAAAGTTCAGATGAAAGTATGACAAGAAATCCCCTTTCCATGCTGACTTTCGAAAATGAAATCTCCAATTCACTTACAGTGGACATGACTACACTGTCATCTTTCTGTCACTATTTTGCACTTATTTCCTCTTTTATCAAACCTTAGCTTTCGGGAAGGAAACGGAAATGAAATGCACATTGCTTACATAAAACAATTTCCCAGAAGAACGGAAATTCTTTCTTACCAAATTTAGAAACATGACAGAAATTCTCTAAAATTCATGCAAATCATCACTTTATATACGCAGATTTTATTTCATATTTCCTTACAAAATTGGCGTGCACTCTGAGAAAACAAATGAAAAGAAAAAATTTACACTATACAATCATGGAAAATTGATCAAAGATATTTTGATTATTAAAAGCCTCATAAATATAATAACATAGCTGTATTTACTTTACATATATTCTTGAATATTGTTTATAAAATAATTACATAGCTGTATATACTTTACATATATTCTTGAATATTGTTTATAAAATAATTACAAATATTCCATATTCTTTGCTAGCATACCTCGTATCAAACTGGAGTTCAAAAATTTAGAAATTTAGTGGCATTTTTTGTCTAAATTTTGTAATATATCTTTGTGTTTTGTACTACAAATAGGTTAAAACGAAATGTTCTTTGATTAGTTTTAGTGAAAAGCATAAAATGATAAATGAGCTGCAGACGAAAATGTTTTCTCTTCCAAGATACGATACCTTTAAGTTGAAAACTATAACTTTTCAAGATGAAAATAAATACAAGTTTTAGTTTTATCTTTTCCACTAATTCACGAATAAATGCAGCTGTCTTGTACATTGGCATGTCTGTTTGAAAACCTAAGATTTTACTCTAACTATAATTAACTCATAATTCTGGTATCATAGAGCATTTTTTAGGAAATTAACGTATTTCTCCTTGCCCGCTCTCGCAGTGTAAGTGATTAGAACATACAACTACTACTGAAAGATCTGTGGCTAGTATCATAGTAAATCCACACCCGTTTTTTAATGTCCTCTGACTCAAAATGTTAATGGTCTATACAGTGGTATCCGAACTAAAAATAAGTAATAACTGATCACCATTTGCGCTTGGTTATGTTGACCCTTGCCTCGCTGTAGTCGCTCTTTTAGGGGGGAGAATATAAGGAATTTAGTCCAAAAACGAAGTTTCTCAAGTAATATAAATGCTGTTAATTTGCAAATTAAAGCTTGCATTATAAATGAAAACGCTTGCTGAAGCTTCTATCCAGAGATATAAGTATACTGATGAAAATTTTCAAGAGATTTGCATAAGTGTTTTAGAACTGTCTATGCCCATAAGGTGGCGGATTGGCTTCCTCTGCAGATGTCTGAGAGGCTAAATGGAAGTATATAAGACCATTATCATTATATTAAATGTCTTGTGTCCTCTTTACGATTGGTTTATTACAATTTTCGGAGGAGGAATGGGAGTTTATACCGTAAGTAGGACTTTCAATTGCTAGCTTGATTCTGCTTATTTTTTAAAGTTGCCTTTTATTTGACCAATTTTTTCATTATTTTGGCTTTACTTTAGTTTCTACTTTCGTCAATTTCCCCCAGAATGCAAATGAGTTTAATGTGCAAATAAGCGTCGAGTTGGGAAGTTTTTTAGAGAACTTTTGCTAGCGTTAAGCTGGTTTGGTTTAATTTATTATGCTAAAGCAATCGAGGGCTTTCTGCCTGAGCGGAAGGATGCCTTCGTGGAGTACTTTCTAAGGGAAACTTGCTCGTGGACGCAGGATTGTATTTCTCGTTAGAATGGGCTTTGTGCGCTTTAGAGGTGATACTACGATTTTTCTCAGTCCCAAATTTGAAGGAAATTATCCTACAAAACGGGTCGAAGTGCTTCCTTTCTCTCTTTCTTTCACTACCAAGAAATCACTCAAAACGACTTTCAGCTCTGTGGACAGCGTGTATTTTACATCCTCCCAAAGCTTCTATACACTTACAAACTTCCAAATTGCATTTGATTCAATTTAAACGTGCTCATCAGACGCAGAGCAGTAAAGTCACTGAGCACTAGTAGTTCGCCCCGAGTTCACATTCCAGTAACGGGTTCAACATTTTGTTATTTTTCTCCGTGTTTAACATAATATTCATTTTTTCTTGGAACGTCCTCAGGAAGGCGTCTCTTACCTTAAGCAGATACGAGTGCCTTACCGTAATCAAGCAAACCAAACCAAGGAGTAATATGAGATTCAGTCCATCAAATCCAAATGGGAACAAATACAGGTACAAGTAGAAGTTTGCGGAACACCAGAATTTAAGGCCTTACCAGGTCGTATAGGTGTAGTCCAACTGCAGTGATAGTGCAACTTCACTCCATGGGGAAACATTTCAGGGAATGGAATCGTGGTCTTTCAGCCCTCTTTCTATACAACCCGTTTTAAGAGAACTTACGACTTGCAGCATTTAAGTGTCCTTACACTATATCCTATACACCTACAGCATTTATACCTTCTCTGAGATTCGAAACCGGGTTCAACGATACAGTAGTTAGCATTGCTAACGCTGTATATTATCCTTACTTTAAATTGGGAGTCTGCTAGGTTTTGGGGAACTGAAAACATAAAGAATCGCTTTCGCGTTGGCCAGAGCATTAATTTTCCAACTAGTATTAGCTATATATGCTAACCATAATAATATAACAATTAAAAGATCCATAATTTGCTATAAATTCAAACCCGAAGAATTATGACATGAGAGCGATAGTACATGAAATCTTGCACTTATTTCTGTATATTGTGAGGTTCAACTCTTTAAATCTTTAAGTTCTAGCTTCAACCTCACGAACACTCAACAAGCGAATAATCGCTTAAGTGTGAACAGAACACGTGAGACTTGAGAAGGTTTTAAAACCCTTTATTATTCTGTATATTTACAATCAGTTCCGGCTTGGAACTTTACAATTAAGCCACCACTCGGGCTTGAACTTAAATACTAATAATTTGAACTAAAACTAAATTAACTAAAGCTCTTAAGAAATATAGCCGAAGCTATCCAAAATCTAACTAGTTGGCCCCTATGTATTAATTAAATCGGCGAATCCTAGCAAGGGCCTAAGATATGGCCGAGCGTAGTATTAGCTAAGAGAGACGTGGCCAGAAGGCAAAAGCGCGCTAGTCAGGAAATCAGACTCTCTCTGTTGAAGTCGGTTAAGTCACGACTTAAATAGTACTCATTCTCATTTGCATTATATGTGTTTCTGAATTCACATTTTGGCAGGAAATTGTAAGCTGAAATTAGAATAAGATAGGAAAGGTACAAAACTTAAAATAACTGTTAATTAACATAAGGGAAACCTTACACTATCAATATTTGGAACTGGATACAGGTAAAGAATAAAACTTTTCTACGAAAAATTGTGAGTTATGCGGTCTTGTTAGTCCAAAGGGATTTAGTCCCGCAGGACTATTACTTTCGTTTGGGCGTTTTGCATCGTTTCACAAAAATGTCCGATTCACTTTTCAATTTAGTGCTTATGTTTCTTTGTTGGTAATTGAAATTGCATTGGGTTGGCTATTAGAATTTTTGGAATTGTACTGTGTTGGTTATTGGGTCTGTACTGGATGGATTAATGGAATTGTATTGGGTTGACTATTGGAATTATATTGGGTTGGTTTTTGTGTTCGTATTTGGTTTAGTTTAATGTTTGTTTCGTTCGGCAAGTTATTATATTATTAAGCAAGATCCCTTTGAACGTAATCTAAAATCTGAATCCTTTCAGATTTTTTTTATTTAATAAACTAATTTCCAAACTGATAAGGTCTTGAACAATTCTAGCCATTACCATTACATTCTCTAACGGTTAAATAGGTTGCTACAGACGCTATAATATAATGTGCAGATTCTGAATTACAAAGGCAATTTAATACATAACGATGGAGTAAGGTGACTTGGTACAAATACTGTTTCATCCGCCAGATGTAAACGTAACTTTTGAATTTTTCATGTTTTTACATAATCCTTGATTTTATCCCGTGGAACTGCAAAACTTCTTAGAATACTACGTATTTGGCAAAGTTTACCTTTAAAGGAACAACATTATTAGCCCAAAAGGGCAATTTGCCCAGAAGCACTGTTAATTTCATTTTGGCATTTTGCGTTGATTCACTACAAGCGTTGTTTCACTTTTCAAATTGTTACCACCAAATCTGGAAGCCCAAAGTTCAAATTTGGAATTTTTATTATCTATTTCATATTTTGCAAAGCTTTAATGAATTTTTGAGGAAAAAACTCAAGGATTTCAAAGCGAGCAATGGCAAAGTTGTACAGAAAAAAAACATTTATATCTTCAGCGCGCGAGACTGTGTATCGGAAATCATAAAGATATGCTCACTTTAAAATTGTTTTGCGATATTGCTGTTGAACTGAATTTTATAATTTAAGTGCGAAGAACATGATATTTAATAAATAAAGGTAACACGCAAAATGTTAAAAAAACGCCCCTTGTACGTCAGAAATTTTTTATTGGATTACTTTATTGTATCAAAAGTGTATATAAGTGAAGCATATTGGCTGTATCAAACTTCCGAAGATGGACCAAACCAGATACCATTAACTGAACTCAAATGTAATTTTGTGACCAATACGAAACACCCACGCTCAATATTTGGAGTGTGATGACATGTATTGAAGAAAGGTTATAGAACAATATATATCCTTTTATTTTTCTTTGGAAAACGATCATGTTCAAGGATCTGTAAAATGGAATTTTCTTTTTATTTAACGTTTATCTTTCTCAATGCTGTCCAAGGATTTTCAATAAAATGAAATTCCAAAGCCTTTCAATATTATTTCTTTCAAATAAAAGTATATTGTCTTTGTACGCAAGAGAAACAGAAACTTTGTTGTAATGCTATTGATATCATGGCTTTGCCGATATTAGACCCACTGAACGTGTTGTTACCTAAAACATGATGTATTAATTTACTTAAATTTGAGGAACTCTATTAGCCTCTTTCACAGAAAATAAAATCTAAAAGCTTTCAGGTTTTATATTTCGCCCAAAGGGGCGTTTCTTTAACGTTTTGTGTGTTACCTTTATTTATTAAATACCATGTTCTTTGCGGTTAAACCATAAAATTCAATCCAACATCTGTATCTCAAAATAATTTTAAAATGAACATAGCTTTAGAATTTCCGATACACAGTCTCGCGCGCTAGAGATAAAAGTGTTTTTTTAGTTACAATGTTGCCATTGCTTGCTTTAAAATCGTAGAGTTTGTTAATCAAAAATTCTTTAAAGTTTCACAAAATATGAAATAAATAATAAAACAAATTCCAAAATTTGGGCTTCCAGATGCCCATCTTCGAGTGGAAGACTACGTTATTCAAAATTTGGTATCTCAACGTATCGTCGTTTTTTCACAATGCGAGAAGCATACATACATTCATGCAGATTTTTCATTATTTAATTTTTTTAAATATAATGCAAGGCTCTAATATTTGGTTGCAACAATTTGAAACGTTAAACACCATTTTATAGTAAACGACGCAAAATACCAAAACGAAATCGTGTTATGTATTACATATTTCAGTTGTGAATTAAAATGTCTTAATTGTAATGATTTAACTTAACTCTGTTTCAGACTTAAAGATTAATTTGTTTTTATTTTGTAGTTGAACTTAAGTTTCTTTGCCTTGCTGAAAAGTAATTGTTGTCATTTAATTTGTTTTCTTGACAGTTTTGGTTAACTCTGATTTTTAAGTTGCTTGAGTAATTAATTTTTCTTTTTTATTTTTGGTAGTTGGTTAACTATTTAAATTTTTGTTTAGTTAATACTTTTTCTTAACTTGGTTGCTTAATGTTTAATCTCTTGTTAAGTTGATCCTTAAGGTCAATTTTTTTTAAAAGCTCTTTTAACGTTTTTGTTTACACAAGTTGGTGTTTAAAGTTTTAATTAAGTTTTAATGTGCCCCCTTTTCTTCTAAATTTCTGATCCATATTTTCTGACTATGGTGGTCGTTTTGGTGTTGTGGAAAAAATAAAATTTTTCCTACTTGATTATTATATTTTAATTGAAGTAATTTTTATTTTCTGACTACGGTGGTCGTGTTTGGTGTTGTAGAAAACCTAAGAAATTTATCTATGTGATTATTATATTTTAATTGAAGTACTTTTCTCCAGTCTCGTATTAATTAGTATTTAAAAAACTAAGTCTTTATTCTTTCGAAAACTTTTTACGTTGCCTTTTGAGGAATCAAGATTTATGATTTTGTTTTCGAATTTCTTCACCCGCCAGACAGTGGTCTGGGAAGCATCTGTCATCAATGGAAACTTTTGCACCCTGCCAGAGAGGGAAATTTCAACCTGCAGTACCATACGCCAAGGTCGAGGGGATGGGGTGATTTGCTTACTTGCAGGTTTTTTCAATGCTGGATTGGGACCCCAAGACGAGGCTAGTTCTGCTGACAGGTTGATGACCTTGCTGGATCAGCGATTATTCGCCAATTTCAGGAGTTCGAACTACTTGGCTTCACCTTCCTGTGTGCTTTTTCCCCTGGGGTTGCCGGGCAATTGGCCTGTCTTGTACCATCTAGGATCGCCAAACGAGATTTGGCGAAAGGAAGAAAAAGGCTTGGAGCGAGCTACGAGGGAGACGACGAGAGGGAGAGAGAGAGACGTGGGTAGACGGGAGAAGGAAAAAGACTGAAGGTGTATCCAAACGAGAAAACTGTCGCTTCAGCTGTCTGCGTTATCATAGAACGATGTATGAAGAAAATGGAGGAGAAAAACCACCTATGTTGGGCGACGAAATGAGGACGAATCCCACATAGAAGGGGCGGAAGGCTCCGAAGCTACCTTTTCCTGTTCAGATTTCTAATTTTCATTCTTTTCCTTTTTAGCGAAAAATGTGGCTGCGCTGTGACGTGGCGGAAGTTAACTTGTCTGATGTTAAGGGCAGCATGTATCTTCAATGTTCACTGATAAGTCACTGTTTGGAACGGTATGAAAATTCTGTTTTATTTTGTTACCTCACCACCACCACCTATGTAAAAATTGTGTTAAGTCAGTTATCTCTTAATAAATCCTATATTTAATTTTAACTTCTCTTGTAACGTTTTCACTTTTTAATTTAGAACACTGGACCCAATAGTATTTTAAGTTTACACAACGCAAGATTTAATTACTCTGTTGGAGTATCTTGTAACTATTTACAGTTTATTTGAACACACAGGTTTTACAGTATATATGTTGTTTATCTTGTATGTCACAGACTTTTACTCCCATGCAATATTTGCCATATTCATGTGATTTAGAATAGTTATCCAAATTTTGACTTTCGTTTGATATTGAACTTAAACACTTAGGTTAGAAAACCCCAACAATCGCATATTTCCCACCGTGTCCGAAAAATTCCTTATATCTCTTTTTTTATTTCGCTGTCATTGGTCATCGGCGTAAATGTATACTTCCAGTTACAAAATACTTGGCATTCATAACTTTGACACTCCTAAATTTAATGAAATAAGTTTTATAAAAATTCCGAAACTTAACTTTTTCTACGTTGCTCTGGTCCTTATACTCGTATGTAGCAAAATTTTGTACTTGGTGTAAAAGTTAAAACACAAAATATTTAACGGCAGTACCGCAAAAAATTGGGAAGATAGTTGATATTAAATTCGGAGGTCATATTGAAGAGTCGTACAGAAACTACATGTTTGCATTTGTACGTATATTAATGGCCTTAACGTACATATTGCACAAACAAAGGGGACAGTTCTATATCTCTCGTTCTAATGGACCGATTGTCGAAATTTAACTTGCGTTTTCCATGTCTCGAAAGCGCGACTTAGGGTATATATTAGATTTTTATATAGCATTGTTCTAACGTAGTAATTTGGACACAAAATCAGACTTTTTTCTGCAATATCATACCAATTTTTGTCCATATTTCGATTCTACGACTCAACTTATGATATAGTGCCAAGTTTTGTAAAAATCGCACAAGTTGTTTTTAAAAAATTAGCTCTTGAAAGTTTAGCTCCTCCATGTTAATTGATTTTCGTATATATTTATTAATATTTGTCTTTTTTATCAATCTCATTTGATTCTTCCTTTCGTATTTCGAAATTTAGGTTCATCCCAAACAAATTTCGTATATTTTTTATGATTTATTTTTGAAATTTATATTTTTAAATAAGTTTTATAAATTTTTCGAAACACATTTTGAATTATGACCTATAAAATATTTTTAACATCATCTTAAGGTAGATGAGCCTAACTACAGAAAGTAAGAGTTTTTTATTCAAAATTTCCTAATATATATGTGAGTTTACATATTGGCGTGTTTTGAAATTTGGCATTTTTGTTATAAGCGATAATAACGCCAAATAGGATTTACGTACTTTGTTAAAATTGTTTGAAAATGTGAACGATGACTTTTTTTCCCGTCGTGTATAATGAAAAAAAGGGAAGAGAAGTAGGTTGCTATAAATTAAAAAGTTTGCCAAATGAATTATTTTTGGCGCAAACTGAAAAAATACGGCATCATAAATTTTTAAATTTCTCCGTAAACTTCTCACCAAAAATTACAAAATTAGAATCTAAATATGGAAAAACATTGGTATGTTGTTCAGAAAATGTCTGCTTTTGTTTCAAAATACGTATGTTAGAATAATGCTATATATGAATATAATATACATCCTAAGTCGCACTTTCGAGACATGGAAAACGCAAGTTAAATTTCGGCAATCGGTCCGGTAGAATTGTCCCATTTTTTTTGCAAGCAGTACACACTTTAATGAGGTTACTCATTTCCATAGCATGAACATATCAAAGCAAACACGCGTTTATCTCCTAAAGGTAAGGGATGCACTTATAGACATTGTAAGGGAAATTAGCTAGTATTCATGATAACAATGCGTAACGCTATAAGAAGAGTTTCTGAGAATCGATCTTCTCCATGTAGTATTCCTAGCCTAAATAGTTTCGGTGGAACCGATGCCTGAGCTATCATGTATGTGTAGAATTTTGAGACTGAGGGGAAAATGTTTCACTTGCAGCTATGTCTCGCTTATGGTTTCCCCAAAAAACTCGTTTTTGCGTTAGTCAGTCTATCAGATAAAGCGAAGGTTCCAAGAAATGTTTCTCTTGACAAGCAGATGGGGAAACCATGAAAACCTATCAACCGTTCTCTTGGTTTTGAACCCTGGTCGAGTTAACAGTATTCAGAGGTCTTAACCATTTGCCAGTAGTAAGGCCACACCATACTCCTATCTCTTAAATTTATATACGTAGTGTAACGGAATTAGTATTCGCCACACAAAGGCTGGGAAAAGTAACGATTTTTATAATAAAATGAGAAATGTAAATATGGAAACAAAATAAGTACGAAAAGAACATGGAGAACGAAATGTCGTTTTAATCAGGAATATTTATAAGAAATAATATTTGGTACCTTCAAAAATTGTTCAGGTAAAACACCACCTATATAAGATGCATTACAGCGATGATGAAGTGATCTGCGCTTTGGAGGATGGCCAGTACGTCATACTTCTGCAGCAGAAATGCTTAAAAAGATGTCCATATGCATCTGGTAAACGACATCCGTAACTGTTTTGATGCACATTTTGCTGCTACTGGTCTTTCATTAAAATAATTCTCATAAACATTTAGCATTATTTCTTAAAAATATCAGCGAGGAAAACGCCTTTAATATTCTTCGTACTTATAGTATTTCCGCCTTGAAATTTGACATATATACTCTGTGGGGTTCAACTCTTTAAATCCTTAAGTTCTAGCTTCAAACCCTACGAACACTTTACAAGCGAATAATCGCTCAAGTGTGAACCGAACACGTAAGACTTGAGAAGGGTTTAAAACCCTTTATTATTCAGTATACTTACAATCAGTTCCGGCTTGGAACTTTACATAAAGCCGCCACTCGGGCTTGACTTTAAATACTAATAAATTGAACTAAAACTAGCTTAACTAAAGCTCTTAATGAATATAGCCGAAGCTATCAAAATGTAACTAGTTGCCCCTAAGTATTAATTAAATCGGCGAAGCCTAGCAAGGGCCTAAGATATGGCCGAGTTTAATAACAGCTAAGAAAGATGTAGCCAGAAGGCAAACGCGCGCTAGTCAGGAAATCAGACTCTCTCTCTCTGTTGAAGTCGGTTAAGTCACGACTTAAATCGTACTCATTCTCATTTGCATTCTCTGCTTTTCTGAATTCACATTCTGGCAGAAAATTGTAAGCTGAAATTAGAATAAGACAGGAAAGATACAAAACTTAAAATAACTGTTAGAAAACGTATAATAAACCTTACAACTCTATGTTGAAAATTACTATTTTTGTCGCGATGCATCAACCCTTAAAGTTCTGGCCAACAGGTTTGTTACACAGTGTTTAATTTTTTTCCTCTAGTTAATGAACACGTGAAATTATGATCAAATTTATAAACTAACATTTTTGTCTTTTTTAATGTACACCGCGCGAAAAAAAAAATGGGACAGTTCTACCTCTTGCGTTCTACTGGGCCTATTGACGAAATTCAACTTGCGTTTCTCATGTCTCGAAAGCGTGACTTAGGATATATATTAGACTTATATATAGCATTATTCTAACATAGGTAGTTTGGCACAAAATCGGACTTTTTCTGAAATAACATACCAATGTTTTTACATATTTCCATTCTATGACTCAAATTATGCCAAACTGCCAAGTGTTTTAAAACTCGCACGAGTAGTTTTTAAAATATTAGCTCTCAAAATTTTACCTCTTCAATGTTAATTGAATTTGGTATATATTTATTAATATTTTTTTTCATTAAACTTACTTGATTCCTTCTTTTAAAATTAGAAATTTAGGTTCATTCCAGATAAAATTCAGCCATTTTTTATGAGTTTTTTTTTTAATTTATATTTTCAAATAATTTTTATATATTTTTCGAAAAAAATTTTGAAATATGACCTATGAAATTTTTAACATCATCTTACAGCAGATGTATTTCTAGGCACACCTGCAAAAAATTTAAGATTTTTATTCAAAATTTTCTAAGATATACATGATTTTACATATTGGAGCGTTTTGAAATTTGGAGTCTTTTTTTTTGAGCAATTATAATGGCAAATGTGGTTTATGGATTTTGTTACAGTGAATTGCCACAGCTATTTTTAGCCTTAAATTTCAAATAAGTTTTTACTGCGAATTAATTATATGGAATTTTTCCCCTCAATGATGCGTAATAAATATTTATTAATAGTATATGAAAAGCTACTTTTTTTTTAAATTATAGATGATCTTGTTCAGATTTTAAAATTTTTTTTCTTTCTTTTTTCCCTTTTTTTTTAAATATTTCTAATAATAAAATTTGACATTTGTCGTGTTATCGGCTGCTAGTTTACTTTAACTTCCTTTAAATCGAATTGTCTGAAATCGAGAACTTTTGTTTGATGTTCATGAACTGTTTTATTTCTTTGTCATTTAGCAAAAAATCTTTTAATTGAAATATTTACCCTTTGGATTTTGCGTTCAATTTTATTTATAGTTAAAATGCCTAGAAAATGAAAAGCTGTCTTCAGCTGATATAATTGATATTTTAAAAAATTTGACAAGCATGCAACATTTATGGAAGTGCAACAGTCGAAAAATCTTAATTTCCTTGTGTGAGCATTGAAATAAATGTAGAAGAAAATTAGGGAGGAAAGTAAGCAAACATTTGAAGGGAAATTCGGCTGTTAGAAATACTAAGATATTTCGAAAAGTTGGATGCTTTTGAATATACTTTCAGAATGCTTGAAGGAATGTTGTTGCTGTCGTGTCCATGACCACATGGGAGAATGATTGCCAGAGCCTGCTCCGAAGAGAAGTTGGACTTCTATTTTCCACCCCCAATTTTGAGGGAGAGCACCCCAGGGGGGGAATACAGAGGTCTCCCACCCCTCTCGTCTCTCACCAATCCACGCGAGAGGACTTTCGGCTCGCCGCATATTTAAAGTGCCGCCATGCCGCACCGACACTGTACATTTACAAACATCCATGCCTTCTCCGGGATTCGAACCCAAGCCCTTCGGAACGGCAGTCAGCGACGCTAAACACTATACCGGTTAGGCGGCGCTTGAAGGAATTTTGGTGTTCAAAGAGAAAACACTTAGACGTGTAACATCAGCAAATACCATCAAATGAGCTTATGCTGACGGAAAAGACAAAAGCGTTATCATTGCAGATTACCCCGAAGAGCGACTGGTTTTCGACTATATGGTTGGTATACACTGGTGTACAAAAATTAAGGACGAGAGGGTTTTTTCAATATAACTTTGTACAAAAGCTTTCCAAATCAACACATTTAATACCGTAAGATCCCCAATACGTAAGGACATGAGTAATGTAAGCAACACTTACTAAAAGAGAAATCAGAGGGATAAAAGAGCCCTCGAAATCCAAAGGAATGTACTTAAGTTAAGGTAATACTTAAAGACTTTTGTTGCTTTACTCTAAATGAAATCTTTGTTTAAGAAAGTATCATATGAAATTGCATGTAACCGATTAGTGGAAGAGAGAACACTATACATTATTTTAATTACTGTAAAAAATTCAAATTTGATTGAATGCTTAGTTTCTCTTAAAATCAAGCTACATATCTACTTCATCTGCTTTAATAGCATTGATGGTTAGTTGAAGAAAGAAATGCTGTCTGAAGTACACTGGTGTGCAAAAATTAAGGACGAGACGGTTTTTTCAATATAACTTTGTAAAAAGCTTTTCAAATCAACACATTTAATACCGTAAGATCCCTAATACGTAAGGACATGAGTAATGTAAGCAACACTTACTAAAAGAGAAATCAGAGGGATAAAAAGAAGCTTTATTGAAAAAGTAGCATGGAGCGCAATGCGACTGAAGGCCGAAACATCCCTGTGATGGGTGTCCAGCAAGAAACATCCGGTCTTTAATAGGGAATATGATCTCCCCTGACTGCTAGGCAGGTTTCACATCATTTGTGCATGCTGGATATGTGGTTGTTAATGAGCTGTTGAGACACTGCTGCTCGTTCCTCTTGTAGCACCAATCGCAGTTTCGGAATCGTTACTGGCGATAAGTTACGTGCTGCCACGGGTCTCCCTAGTAAGTTCCGTACATGCTTGACGGGATTTAGATCCAGAGACCTTGCCGACCAATCCATGTGTTCAATATCTTCACTCTCCAACAGCTCTTCGACAGTAACTGTGCGATGAGGTGGAGCGTTGTCGTCCATGAAGAGGAACTGAGGACCCATAGCCCTTGTGAAAAGACGCATGTAAGGAAGAAGAACCTCGTTACAATAGCAGTCCCAGGTGACGAACCTCCTTGGGAGATATGAAGGTCGGTCCGGCTACCAAGCATTATGTCTGCTCGAACGAGAACTCCGCGACCTCCAAAACAGTCCCTTTTGATGATGTTGAAGGGGTTATTGCGTGTTCCCCGCTCTGTCCAGATGTGTATGTGTCTAGAATCGCAACTCAGACTAAATCTGCTCTCATCTGTAAAGAGTACTCGTCCCCATTCATTGTCTCTCCAATTCCGGTGTTCCCGGCACCACAGAGAACGCCTTCTCCGATGGGCAGGCGTTAGAGGTACACACCGTACAGGGCGTCGTGCAAACAGACCACCACCGTGCAGTCTTCTGGCCACGGTAAAACGCGATATCGGTCGTCCAGTCGCCTGTGTCGTGTGTCTAGCGATTTCTCCCGCTGTCTGCCGCCTGTTTCTTCTGGCCTGTAAGGCAATATACCGGTCATCTGCGGGTGTGGTTCCTCGTGGACGACCACTACTAAACCCCCGGATAGCTGTTCCTGTAGTTTGAAATTGTCTCCAAAGTCGTGAAACGATGCTGTGAGCAATTCCGAACTCTGCAGCCACACTTGTCACACTGCGGCCTTCCTCCAACTTCCCAATGATTCGACCTCGGGTAAAAGCATCCAAATGTCGTCTAACAGATTGATTATTCGCCATTTCTCGCTGAGGCAGCAACTCGGTGTGATTTTAACTGCTATATGGCGTGCAATCTCTTTGCCAGAAATACTGATCTTACACCGACAACATGCTTTATATTACTCAGACACTCCCCCATTACGTCTACCTGCATATCTGCGCATGTGCTACCGTACATCACCTTACTTAATCTCCTGATTGGTCTTTCTGTCCGCTCTGCCTCTTCGTTCAGCTGATATGCTAATTTTTCGACTTCGTCCTTAATTTTTGCACACCAGTGTAAATTTAATTTACATCATGAGTCATATCGTATCATAAGCGGAGAATCTCATGATTTCTCAGTCGAATTATTTGAAGATTCAAGGATTTATACAGTGATGTATATGGATGTCATCTAAAGACATTCTCCCTCTTGATGAAACCAGTCTTTTCTTTCATCTTATGCCTTCAAAATGCCTAGCATCTAAAGACTGATAAAGGCTCTGACCAAATACTGATGAAATGGATTGAAATGGATTATTAAGTTACGGCAATCTGCCTAAAAGGAGGGATGCTTTCGTGAAGAACTTTCTAAGGGAAACCAGCTCGTATGCACATTACACATGAGATAAACCACGAAAACGCCTGTGCAACCAGTCCGTTCGCCTGGATACGAACCCTGGAGAGAACTATCAGTGTTTAGTGACTTAGTCGCTCGGCCGTTTAAGGGCCCTTAGGAAATGGAAGGTGATAACTTTATTTAAAATGAATATCAGAAATGCCAAGATGTTTCGAAAAGTTTTTAATACACTTGCAGAATGCCTGAAGAGAAAGAGCAAGCCATTAAGAAGAAAAAAATAAATTTTTGCATAAAATTTAGTATTTTTTTTTAATTTAAAACTTTGTTAATCTTATGGTATTTGATTCTTGCGATTTCAAATATAAAATATTTGACTAAAACATAAATAACATTTTAAGAAACTAAATGTAGGATAATAAAATTGAGTAAAGCAATGGGCAAAATGATAAAACTATTTAAAGCATTGTATGAATGTCATCCTAAATTAAAATGTCGGTTATATTTATTTATCTAAACTCATGTCCATAAATTAAGGATAATTCAGAGTCACGCGGAAATCGAACTCTAAAATAAATATATCCCCTGTAAAATCACTACACACATCTTCAAGAATCATATTTAAATTTCAGGAAGTAACCAGATGACACCGATGGTACGTCACAACGACGAGAGTGTAAGAGAGTGATATATAAGGAATACAGGCAAACAAGTAAAATTGTTCGCAGGCGCTTTATAAGCATTTCAGCGCAATAACCGAATAGTTATAACACAAAGGATGCATTTGGATGATTTTTTACGTGGTAGAATTATCGGCTGTCTGGAATGTGGGCGTACTCAACTGGAAGTATCAGACGAACTTGGAATTGCCCAGAGTGTCATCTCCAGGCTTTGGCAACAATTCCAAGATGATGGTAATGCGAGTAGACGTTACAGCACAGGTCGCCCCAGAGTTACAACGAATGAGGACCGGTATTTGGCAGTTACTGCCAAAAGAAACAGGCGGAGCACAGCCTCAGACCTGTCTCGTCAGCTCTCTTCAGCCACTGGTACGACAATTTCAAGGCAGACCGTGTACAGACGCTTAGGGCAGATTGGTCTATATGCTCGTAGACCTGTCAGATGCGTTCCACTTACTGCAACTCACTGTCGCCTGCGGTTAGCCTGGAGTAGAGAGCATGCATTGTGGACACCGCAACAGTGGGCTTGTGTGATGTTTTCCGACGAGTCCAGGTTTAGCTTGCAGTCTGATTCTCGCCGGACTTTCATATGGAGAGCTCCAGGTACCCGTTACCACCAAGAAAACATCATTGAACGACACCGTTACGGTGGTGCAGGAGTGCTCGTTTGGGGTCGAATTATTCTGGGTTCCAGAACTGACCTGCATGTTCAAATTGGAACCATGACAAGCCAAATCTATCGGGACGTCATTCTGGGAAAACATGTACGTTTGTTTCGGGGCGCTATGGGCGCACAATTTCTGTTGATGGATGACAATGCCCGTCCTCACCGTGCAAACATCGTAAGCGAATGCCTTCAATCGGAGGATATCACCGTATGGACTGGCCAGCATTCTCACCGTACTTGAATCCAGTAGATCACGTGTGGGACATGCTTGGCCGACGAGTTGCAGCCCGTCAACCTCCTCCTACATGTCTACCGGAACTTCGGAGAGCATTGCTTTTTGAATTGTGTAATATCCCCCAAGATCAGATCGATAATTTGATACTCAGCAATCCTAGGCATTGTACGGACTGTATTGCATCGTCTGGGAGACATGCAATGTTTTAACAATCATACCAATAATGTAATATTGGTTTTTGAAAAATAGGTTTTTTTTTTGTAATTTACTCCAGGGAGAAAAACTGATGAAAATTTTCAAGAGATTTGCATAAGTTTTTGAGAACTGTCCATGCCCATAAGGTGGCAGATTGGCTTCCTCTTCAGGTGTCTGAGAGGCTAAACGGAAGTCTATAAGACCATTATCATTATAGTAAATGTCTTGTGCCCTCTTTATGATTAGTTTATTATAATTTTCGGAGGAGGAATGGGAGTTTATGCCGTAAGTAGGACTTTCAATTGCTAGCTTGATTCCGCTCATTTTTTAAAGTTTTCTTTTATTTAACCATTTTTTTTTCATTATTTTGGCTTTACTTTAGTTTCTACTTTCGTCAGTTTCCGCCAGAATGCAAATTAGTTTAATGTGCAGGTAAGCGTCGAGTTGGTAAGTTTTTTAGAGAACTTTTGCTAGCGTTAGGCAGGTTTGGTTTAATTTATTATGGCAAAGCAATCGAGGGCTTTCTGCCTGAGCGGAAGGATGCCTTCGTGGAGAACTTTCTAAGGAAAACTGGATCGTTTACGCAGGATTGTATTTCTCGTTACAATGGGCTTTGTGCTCTTTAAAAGTAATAATACGACTTTTCTTAGCTCCATCCCAAATTTGAAAGAAAATATCCTACAAAACGGGTCGAAGTGCCTCCTTTCTTTCTTTCTTCCAGTACCAAGAAATCACTCAAAAGGACTTTCAGCTCTTCGTGTATTTTACGTCCGCCCTCCCATGTTACAAAGCTTCTATACACTTACAAACATCCAAACTGCATTTGATTCACTTTAAACGTGCTCACCAGACGCGAAGCAATAAAGTCACTGAGCACTAGTAGTTCGCCCCGAGTTCACATCCCAGGTAACGGTTAAACATTTTGGTATTTTTCTCCGTGTTTAAAATAATATTCAATTCATTTTTTCTTAGAACGTCCTCACGAAGGCGTCTCTTACCTTAAGCAGTTACGAGTGCCTTACCGTTATCAAGCAAACCAAACCAGGGAGTAATATGTGATTCAGTCCATCAAATCCAAATGGGAACAAATACAGGTACAAGTAGAAATAGAAATTAAGGATAATTCAGAGCCACGCGGAAATCGAACTCTAAAATAAATATATCACCTGTAAAATCACTACACACATCTTCAAGAATCATATTTAAATTTCAGGAAGTAACCAGATGACACCGATGGTACGTCACAACGACGAGAGTGTAAGAGAGTGATATATAAGGAATACAGGCAAACAAGTAAAATTGTTCGCAGGCGCTTTATAAGCATTTCAGCGTATAACCGAATAGTTATAACACAAAGGATGCATTTGGATGATTTTTTACGTGGTAGAATTATCGGCTGTCTGGAATGTGGGCGTACCCAACTGGAAGTATCAGACGAACTTGGAACTGCCCAGAGTGTCATCTCCAGGCTTTGGCAACAATTCCAAGATGATGGTAATGTGAGTAGACGTTACAGCACAGGTCGCCCTAGAGTTACAACGAATGAGGACCGGTATTTGGCAGTTACTGCCAAAAGAAACAGGCGGAGCACAGCCTCAGACCCTTCTCGTCAGTTCTCTTCAGCCACTGGTACGACAATTTCGAGGCAGACCGTGTACAGACGCTTAGGGCAAATTGCTCTATATGCTCGTAGACCTGTCAGATGCGTTCCTTGTACTGCAACTCACTGTCGCCTGCGGTTAGCCTGGAGTAGAGAGCATGCGTTGTGGACACCGCAACAAAGGGCTTGTGTGATGTTTTCCGACGAATCCAGGTTTAGCTTGCAGTCTGATTATCGCCGGACTTTCATATGGAGAGCTCCAGGTACCCGTTACCACCAAGAAAACGTCATTGAACGACACCGTTACGGTGGTGCAGGAGTGCTCGTTTGGGGTCGAATTATTCTGGGTTCCAGAACTGACCTGCATGTTCAAATTGGAACCATGACAAGCCCAATCTATCGGGATGTCATTCTGGAACAACATGTACGTTTGTTTCGGGGCGCTATGGGCGCACAATTTCTGTTGATGGATGACAATGCCCGTCCTCACCGTGCAAACATCGTAAGCGAATGCCTTCAATCGGAGGATATCACCCGTACGGACTGGCCAGCATTCTCACCGGACTTGAATCCAGTAGATCACGTGTGGGACATGCTTGGCCGACGAGTTGCAGCCCGTCAACCTATTCTCACCGGTGAATCCAGTAGATCACGTGTGGGACATGCTTGGCCGACGAGTTGCAGCCCGTCAACCTCCTCCTACATGTCTACCGGAACTTCGGAAAGCATTGCTTTTTGAGTTGTGTAATATCCCCCAAGATCAGATCGATAATTTGATACTCAGCAATCCTAGGCATTGTACGGACTGTATTGCTTCGTCTGGGAGACATGCAATGTATTAACAATCATACCAATAATGTAAGGGAGAAAAAATCGCTATTTTTTTTAATAATCTCAGACATATAGCATCTTTTTTTGCTCTTTATCTTTTGTTTAATAAATAAGCTTTACAAATAAGTCAAATTTGTTTTGCTTCTAACTATTCCTTTGCCTGATTTCGCATTATCCTTAATTTATGGACATGAGTGTATTTGTTATTACTCCACTTGCTTCCCCTCTCAATAGGCATTACAGATCAGGCATGTTATCCTGATCGTTGTACTATCAACCTGACTCGGTTATATATCTGTCTTATTTATATACCTTTTCTATACGTCTATTGAAACGCGTGTCAACTGTGCTTTACTGTATTTTCTCTTTTAATATATCCAGTTTTCAAGTGCATCGTATTCTGAATCACAAAGTATGCTTTCGAAAGAAACGAAATTCAAATAAAAAAAATCAAACTCTGCAAAATTTTTATATTAATAAATATAGGGAATGAATAAATAGAAAATTTTAAAACAATAATCTGAAGAGACAATGCAGCACAAACAATTAAAATAAAATTCTGAAAATTTAAAAATGACCTAAAATAATAACTGTAACTAAAAAATGTAGTATAAAGAAAATTATTTGAAAAAAAATAAACGATTCACCTTTTATTTAAACTACGCAGTTCGAATGAGTAAATAGAAAATTTTAAAACAGTTCTTTGAAAGAAATCATGCAACTTAACCAATTAAAATGAAATTCGAAAGCGAAAAAATTCCTTAAAATGATGACAATTATAATTAAAAATATAATATAGCGAAAATTATTTAAAAGAAGGGAAAGATTGTGACTTTTTTTTCGCTCACGTTTAATGTAAAAAGGGAAAGGAAAATAGGTTGCCATATATTAAGAAGTTCGCCAAGTGAACTATTCTTGGCGCAAACTGAAAAAAATGCGCCAAGTGAAAATTTTGAATTTCTCCGTAAATTTCGCACCAAATTTTACAAAATTTAATGTCTAGGCATAATTTGAGTCGTAGAATCGAAATATGTAAAAGAATTGGTATTTTATTTTAGAAAACGTCCGATTTTGTGTCAAAATACCTATGTTAGAACAGTGCTATACATAAATCTAATATATATCCTAAGTCGCAGTTTCGAGACATAAAGAACGCAATTTGAATTTTGTCAATCGGCCCAGTAGAACGGCAGATATGGAACTGCCCCCTCCTTTTTTTTCGCTGTGCACAAATGTAATTGTTATCATTTCAATCATCAATTACAAATGTAATTGTTTCTCATAAAATTCTGTATCTGAATAAGTTATTTTGTAACTTTCTTATTGGAAATATATGCCTGGGATCTTAATTTGAAGATATAAAGCCTATATGCCCAGTACACATGGTCTATCATGCCTTAATGTTGTGATTGTTAATTCTGTTACTTTATATATATATAAATATATATACATTTAAGGGGCAAGGGGTGGTACTCCAATGGCCGAACAGGTACGATTGTTGAATATTGGTAGTTTGGCCCGGGTTCAAATATACGCGAATGGACTGGTTAGTGTTCGTGATCCCCGGGTGTAAAACCGTTTCCACGTTTAAAAGCTATCCGTGACTGAGCGTCAAAAGAAACATTTCTGGAAATCTTCACTTTGGTAATGTGTAATTGGTTGACTTACTAGAAAACGAGATCTTTGGGGATTATCACCGCGAAACACAGCTGCAAGCAAAACATTTTCACCGCAATCTCAGAATGTGCCGGGTACATAACTGAGACATTGCTTCCAGAGAAACCCTTTTGACTAGCAATTCTCCAATGGGGAAGGAGAAACTACACTTATGGACAAAAAAATTAGCGCACCAAGAAATAATTGCGGGATCGTTGCGAAACTTGCAATGAAGGTACATGTCGGGGAGATATGCAAATTGCGCATTACGTATAGCCGGTAGAGGGCGTTGAACGTCGTACTCTGTGGAGTATAAAAGAGGTAACCAAAGCTTTGTTTGAGAGTGCTGAATCATTTACAAAGGAAGAGCTGAGGTAGACATGCCATTACGCCGTGTTTGAAGACAATATGAGCAGTTGTCGCAGTTTGAGAGGGGGAGAATCGTCGGGATGATGGAAGCTGGGTGGTCAGCTAGGCGAGTAGCTCGTCAATTAGGCCGCTCTGATTGTGTTGTGAGGAGGTGCTGGGACCAGTGGACCCGAGAGATGTCATGTACACGAAGACCAGGCTCAGGACGCCCTCGACAGACCAGTCGTCGAGAAGACCGCCACATCGTAAGAAATGCACGGGTACAGATAACTGCTTCATCGGCCGCCATCCAGGCACAGGTAGCACTTTCACTAGGGGCCCCTGTGTCTTCTCGAACCATACGAAGGCGCCTGGCGGAAGGACAATTGGTATCGCGGCACCCATTACGTGTGCTGTCCTTGATGCCCACCCATCGACGCCTTCGTTTGGAGTGGTGTCGAGCACGAGGAAACTGGACTGCAGCGGAATGGAACCAGGTCGTCTTTAGCGACGAATCCAGATTCAATCTCGGCAGTGATGACAATCGTGTTCGTGTGTAGAGAGCCCGTGGTGAACGTCTCAATCCTGCCTTTGCTGTACAGCGACACATCGCTCCCACAGCTGGTGTGATGGTATGGGGTGCCATTGCTTACAATACACGGTCACCCCTAGTATTGTTCCGTGGCACCATGACAGCCCAGCGATATGTTCATGAAATCCTGCAACCACATGTGTTGCCACTCATGCAACGGCTCCCAGGAGCCATTTTTCAACAAGACAATGCTCGGCCTCATACGGCAAGGGTGTCACAAGACTGTCTCCGCACTGTTACTACCCTTCCTTGGCCTGCCCGATCCCCAGATTTGTCTCCAATCGAGCATATCTGGGATCATTTGGGACGACGAGTTGGGCATCCCACGAGTTTGAACGAACTAGAGGCAAGGTTACAGCAAATATGGAACGAAATGTCTCAAGACATCATACAGAACTTGTATGACTCAATGCCCGATCGTATCGCATCGTGCATTCGCGCTAGAGGGTGTCCAACGGAGTATTAATTTCTCCGTTCTTTTGCCTTTTTCTCTGAAATAAATTATCCTTTTTCTTTGATTTCCTTATCATTTACTTATATCAAAGCAATCATTACGTATGTAAAATTTCGTTTCATTTTGACGACTCCTTCTTGGTGCGCTAATTTTTTTGTCCATGAGTGTATTATCGGAAACGTTTCGTCTGCAGTCCTGCATCGTTAGATGATACCAGCCAATTTCCCTTAAAAACATCCTCCATAAAAGCATTGCTTTCGTTAAGTAGATAGTTTTTGTTGGCTTCATTCGCATAACCAAATTATGATAATCTAGTTAAATAAAATCATATGTATTCAACTAATCTAACTAATAATCATATTAAGGTGTGTAGCTTTTTAAAACTATTAATGTACGTTAGAGATGAACTAATAAAATCTTCTAAATTCTGCGCGAGCTCATAAAACTATTTTCTCTGTATTAGTATTTATTTAGATATCCTTCCATATACTCGTAATTTTTTACCACACAGTACATCAGACTTTTATGTGAATACTAATCAGCATAATAAGTCAATAAGATGTTATTGTGATGAATTCTTAAGCATTCATATCGAATAAATGTGGGAATCGTGCCTCAACGAAGCACCAGATGTCGCTATCTACATCTGCGGTAGGAACGCTCCAGGTAAACACATCTTCCACTTGGATAGAGAAGGCAGAGAGAAGCGGTCTAACCAAACGCTCGCGAAGGAGCTACAAGTAGACGCTTACCGGTTGCGCGTAGGTAATCGGATCTGGACTTATCCAAAGTGACCACACATAGGTCAGCTGTTGTATTGTGATACCTTTCCAAAACATTTAATCCATCTGTATATACTCATCCCGTTTATCTTTACTTCTGTGAGCCAAGAATAAAACCTGATACTTTGAACAGTGGGAGTGATCTCTATTTATTGATAAGACGTCACCCCCACAACTATGGGGGCTCGAAGCCGGCGAACTGCAGCAAAGGTACTGTGAAACTTTTCTTCCTTTATTTCTTCAAGATAGTGCTACTTCTGTTTCATTTTTAAAATGAGTTTCTTAAATAATTCAAACAAGAGTGACTTAAAATTAATTGCTGAAAAAATTGGAGAGAATGTTCCAGAAAATGCCAAAAAAGCTGACATTAGAAAAATTATCGAAAATTCTGATGTCTTCAAAACGAACGTTGAATTTGTTCGTGCCGTCGTCAAATCGATCGCCGAGGATCGGACGCCTAAAACAAGTAATGAACACTATCTGTTAGAGATCGAACGTCTTAAATTAGCCCAAAGTGAGAAGCAGATTGAGCTAGAAAATTTAAAATCACAGTCATTATCGGGTGATAGAAGAAACGCGCAGACTAGTGTTGAAAATTTACTAAAAAGTGTTAAAACGCTTACAATCTCTGTTCCTGAGCGGCCAGAGGCATTGCATTTGTTTTTCATTTCATTGGAAAAAGCTTTTGTCACCAAAGAAGTTCCTAAAGACTTACAGGCTGAGATACTAATTAATTTGCTAGGGGTTAAAGCTAATAATGTTTTAACATATGCAACTGAAGAAGAATTGTCGGATTACGAAAAACTAAAAGAATTGTTTTTAGCTGAATTTCAGCCGACACCCAGAGAGATTCTTAACACCTTTAAATATGCTCAACGCGCAGCAAACGAGTCGCATGTTCAGTTTGCATCGCGATTGACCGCAACATTCGAATACTACTGTCAGGTCAGGGAAATACAAAAGGATTTTAAAAAGTTATGTGATTTAATTGTTGCAGATAAATTGTATGAAACTTTGGATTTTAAAACGAAAGAATACATAGGTATTCGCGAGGGGAAAACATGGTTTAATCCAACCCAATTAGGGCGGGAATGTGATTTATATTTCTCATCCCGAGGAAAATCGTTGTCTGAAATACCTAACCCTAAAATTCAGTCTAACGAATCGAAAGTGCGAAGTGTGCAGAACCAAAGTATTAAGAATGACTCATTCCGTCGAAGCAAACCGCATGTCATTCCGTTGACGCCAGAGAGATCATGTTATGTCTGCGGGGGAAAGGGTGAAAATTTTCATTTCGCGAGGGATTGCGTAAAACGTAAACAAACCGAATCGCATAAGGAACCAGAAAGAAAAAACAAAACAAGTGTCAATAACGTCAGTTTTATTAACGAGTTGCAATATGCTGATATTTTAGTAGAAAATAAAAAAGTAAAAGCACTTATCGATTCAGGCGCTCAAGTTCCGGTCATAAATTCATCATTCATTCAAATAAAAACACCGCTGGAGGGTAAAATAGTACTTAGCTCATGTTTTGACGAAAAAAAAGAGGCAGATATCGCTAGAGTAGGATTATCTTTAAATAGCAATTCACCAAGGTTAGAAATCATTGTTGCAGCCGTAAATAAATTATCTGTTCCTTTAATTTTAACACCAAACATTTATACTCAACTTCTAAAAGTAAGTCGGGAAGAAAAAAATAAAACATCTAATCCTAATACCGAAAATGATTTTAAAAGTGAATCATCGTTACAAGAGTGTTTTTTATTAAATTTTGCAAATGTGATTGATGAATGTGATATGGATTTCTTACATGTTACTGATGTGAATATACGTACGGATTTGTCATTATTGATTCGTAATTATAAACCAAATACAACCAAAGACACGAATTTAAAAATGAATATTGTGTTAAAAGATGATATTCCAGTATCGCAACGGTCTCGGAGATTACCGTTTGCTGAGCAAAAAATTGTTGATAAACAGATAGACGAGTGGTTGCAAATGGGGATAATTAAACCATCTTGTTCCGAATACGCATCCCCAATTCTGTTATGTAAGAAACGCGACGGAACGCATAGGTTATGCGTAGACTTCAGACAGTTAAATAAAAAAGTAGTGAAAGATTCTTTTCCTATGGCCCAGGTAGAGGAAGTTCTTGATCATTTGGGGGAAGCGAAAGTTTTTTCAACTTTAGATTTGAAAAGTGGTTTTTTCCACGTTCCAGTCGATGAAAAATGTACGAAATATTTAGCATTCATTTGTCATGCAGGTTTATTTGAATTTTTAAGAGCTCCGTTTGGTTTGACCACAAGTCCTAGTGTATTTTTAAGATTTATCTATAATGTATTCAGGGAATTAATAAGGGATAATACAGTTGTAATTTACATGGATGATTTTATTATACCTTCCCGTGATGAGAAAGAGGGCTTAGAAAAACTTAAACGAGTTTTAAAAGTAGCTTCAGAATATGGACTAGAAATTAATTTTAAAAAATGTCAATTCCTTAAACGAAAAATTGAATTTCTCGGTTATTTAATTGAAGAAGGTACAATTCGTCCGTCCCCAAATAAGACGCTTGCAGTTAAAAATTTTCCTCAACCTAAGAACGTTAAGCAAATGCAAAGCTTCCTAGGTCTCACAGGCTATTTTAGAAAATTTGTACCTGGTTATTCGAAAATAGCCAAACCATTGAGCGATATGCTTCGCAATGGTGTAGAATTTGAATTTGGGCCAAGTCAGAAGCAGGCATTTGACCACCTCAAAGAACTTTTAAGCCGAAGTCCCGTACTTCACATCTTTCAGCAGGGAAAACCTTTGGAGTTACATACGGATGCTAGTAGTCATGGTTTCGGTGCAGTGTTGCTTCAACGCTCAGATGATGGACAGCTGCATCCAATCCATTACATGAGTAAAAAAACATCACCTCAACAAGAAAAAATGTCAAGTTATGAACTCGAAGTGCTAGCGATCGTCGAAGCCTTGAAAAAATTTCGAAGTTATCTTTTAGGCACAAAGATCAAAATAGTCACAGACTGCGATGCATTTCAGAAGACAATGCAGAAAAAAGATCTGACACCAAAGATAGCTAGATGGGCACTACTACTCGAAGAGTTCGAATATGAAGTTATCCACAGACCCAATCAACAGATGAGACATGTCGACGCATTAAGTAGGCATGCTGTGTGCATGGTCACTCGTTCGCAAAGTGAAATCACTACTAAGATCGCAACAGCGCAAGAAGCTGATGAGCGTCTGCAATTATTGAAAACTCTGGTCGAGAAAGGACTTAGAGATGACTATCTGCTAAAAGATAATGTGTTGTATCTGCAAGAGAGAGGTCGAGAACTCATCGTTGTGCCGGAAGCGATGGAATTCGAGATTATCCGTGGCATACATAACAAAGGACACTTTGCCGTACAGAAAACAGAAGATCTGTTGAAAAGAGATTTTCATATTTCGAATGCTACAAAGAAAATAGAGCACGTTATAATGAACTGTGTCGAATGCATCCTCTGTAATAAAAAGCGAGGCAAAGCAGAAGGCCTATTGAACCCAATTCCAAAGGACAATATTCCTTTAAGCACATACCACATCGATTTCATCGGACCCTTGCCATCTACAGATAAGAGATACCGACATATCTTTACAGTGGTAGATGCTTTTACAAAATTTGTCTGGTTTTACCCAGTCAAGACAACATCAACGGCAGAAGCTGTACAGAAGCTAAAAATCCAACAAGCTGTCTTCGGAAATCCTTCAAGAATTATCTCTGACAAGGGATCTGCTTTCACTTCAAAGGACTTTGAGGATTACTGCAAAGATGAAGGAATTCAGCACATACAAATCACAACAGGCGTTCCAAGAGCCAACGGCCAGATTGAAAGAATTCATGGAACCCTTATCCCAGTGCTTGCAAAACTGTCAGTAGATGATCCTGCCAAATGGTTCAAATTTGTTCCTGACGTCCAACGAATCATCAACAGCACCATCAGTAGATCCACGAAATTCACTCCTTTCGAGCTGATGACAGGCGTGAAAATGAGAAATAAGACAGACCAAAGAATTAAAGAAATCCTCGATGAAGAATTTCTAAACTCCACAATACAGCAGAAAGAGTCTATTCGTGAGGAGGCCAAAGCGAATATCTTAAAACTGCAGGAGGAGAACCGACGACAATACAATCGACGTCGTAGAACCGCTCCACTCTACAAAGTCAACGACCTAGTAGCCATTAAAAGAACCCAGTTAGGAGGAGGTCTCAAGCTAAGACCTAAATTCTTAGGACCTTATAAAGTGGTCAAGACTAAGCCACATGACCGCTACGATGTAGTAAAAGTAGGAACTCATGAAGGACCTGAATCAACTTCCACTTCGGCAGACCACATGAAGCTTTGGTCTGATGGAATTGCAACCTGAGATCATTGTTTTGCTAACTATTTTTCAACTATTGCTTTTTTTTTTTTTTTTTTGTATTTTGTTTTTGCAGATATATTCCAGTGTTCGGAGGTCCTCACCTGTCGATGGCCGAGCGTTGTGGGAATCGTGCCTCAACGAAGCACCAGATGTCGCTATCTACATCTACGGTAGGAACGCTCCAGGTAAACACATCTTCCACTTGGATAGAGAAGGCAGAGAGAAGCGGTCTAACGGAACGCTCGCGAAGGAGCTACAACTAGACGCTTACCGGTTGCGCGTAGGTAATCGGATCTGGACTTATCCAAAGTGACCACACGTAGGTCAGCTGTTGTGTTGTGATACCTTTCCAAAACATTTAATCCATCTGTATATACTCATCCCGTTTATCTTTACTTCTGTGAGCCAAGAATAAAACCTGATACTTTGAACAGTGGGAGTGATCTCTATTTATTGATAAGACGTCACCCCCACATAAAGTCTTTTGGTACAATGTTACTATATTTAAAGTTCCGAATGAGTTTAACTATCATAATTAAGTTTCCCGATTCAGGAAACTCAATTATATTTCAATTCAAAATTAATTACTAGTCTCAGGAATTTAAACCATGCAATTAACTCGTGATCGTAGTTTATATGTGCTTATTAAATAAGTATATGCTTGCTAAGCTTTCTTCCAATTTCCATTGATAAGTATTCTCATTCAAATGACTTCAGAATTTCTTGTTAAATTTCTGAAGCATAAAGGGATGACTCTTAAGGTAATCATAAACACTTTGCTGTTGAAATTCATTAATTAGTAATACATGATAAAAGAGAGCTATATAAGGGTGTGAATAAATAATCTCATTAAAAAAAATTTTTAGAGCTTTGAGATTTTACATTAAGCCCAAAGGAGAGTTATTTTAACATTTTGTGAGAGACCTTTATTTATTAAATATCATGTTCTTTGCACTTAAACCATAAAATTCAGTTCAACAGAAATATCGCAAAATAATTTTTAAATGACAAAGGAAACAAAAAAGGAGATAAACGGGAGACAAAAAAATGAGGAGCGCAGGAGACAAAAAAATTTTTTCGTACATTGTTGCCATTGCTCGCTTTGATATCGTTGAGCTTGTTAATAAAAAATTCGTTAAAGTTTTACAAAATATGAAACAGATAGTAAAACAAATTCCAAATTTCAATTTGGCCTTAAAAATGCCCATATTCAGGTGGAAAACTTCGTTATTCAAAATTTGATGGCTCTAGGTACCGTTGTTTTATCACAATGTAAGAAACATATAAATATTTATGCAAATTCTTCGCTTTTTAATTCCCTTAAATATAATACAGGGAGATAATAAATGGTGGCAACAATTCGAAAAGTAAACCCACATTTATAGTGAACCAACGCAAAATTCCAAAACGAAATTAATAGTCCTTCAGAGAAAATTGCGCCTTTGGATTAACAATATTGAAACGTCGTATTTAAGAAAAATAAGAATAATGTTTTATTACATAGTTTTTGTCAATATAATTGTTTAGACAAAAAATTTATGAAAAAATCAATAATCAGTTTGGAAGTTTTAAATGCGCTTTTACGGTTTTTATAAGAAATCTGTCGTGTGTGTAAGGGAAAAGGTAAAAGAATTGGCTAACTAATCAATGTTTTCATTAGTCTATCAGTTATGATGTTCTCGAAGCTTAGATTTCTGTTAGTGAGAATTTCCGTTAGTGTTTTATATGACGGAAATTAATTTTGTTTTTCCTGTTGCAACAAATTTATTTAGGCTTAGAAATTTTTTAAAGCTGAAAGGAGGAAGAATTCAAATGGCTAAAAATTATCTCAAGAAACCATGAGACAAGACTTTGAAAGCATGCAAATTCTATTTCTAAAGTCGATTTATTCAAAAAAAATGCAATAATTTGCAAACATTGCACGCCATTCACAAACATCCGTATAGTTGGAAAAATCTTCCACCTAAAAACACACGCGTCAATTCATTTCAAAAACCTGATTATTCTCATTCAGTCTCCTTAAACGTTTGAGTAAAGTAATCTCAGTTGTAAATTAAATGACCCTGAGTTCACATTTCAATCTCTTCCTGGCTAATTGTTATTTTCTTACGGCCATCTACCCTAAAACCATTTTCAAGCGTACATGTAGCAGTCAAATACTAAAACAAGCAAAATGTTGATAAGCACTAATATCACATAAGTCAAGCTATTCAAACTAGTGCATTTTCCTAAGCAATAAATATGAAAAGCAACTGTGTCCTTGCTCGCTGGGATTCGAACCACGGATCTTTCACTTGTTAGTTAAACGCATTAACCTTTTACTTCATAACAACACGCCAGGCGATTGGTATAATTCCTTACTCGCTTAAAACAAGTGGGGAGAGAAACGAGACCCAGTTGGTCAAATCTAGATCGTGACAAGTTTCCACTGACAAATAAATAGTAACACATCTAAATTGTAGAGACTACTATATATTTCGCACCAACTGTGCTGCTGCCGTATTTCATGCCACTGATCTTCGACTTGCTGGTTGGACGTGTTAACCATTTACACCACGAAAACGCGCACGCGAGAATACAATTGTAAATTATATTAACAATTTTATTCTATAAAAATGAAATCGAATCAGTTTTTACTTTTTATTCCTGTCTACTTGGTCAGTAATTCATACACAGAGGTAATTTTCTGAAGTCAGAAAGTACACTATAAATAGATGTTCGATAAGATAAACAACAAATTAGCAAAAGTATAAATATCTCAAATATACTGATCACACGAAAGAATGTTGTGTTCTAAATAAAAGGCAAATCATATTAAAATAGTGGTGCCGCCGAAAAAAAAATCCCGAAAATTTAAGTAATATATGTAAACAAAGGTTTAGGAATTTCAGATTAAAATAATCGATTATTAAAGTCGCGCAGTATGCTGAGAATTTAATTAAATAACCAACAGATAATAATTAAATCACATATTAAATTAAGAATATCGCGCAGAAACCTTTCTTGATTTAATTTTGTGACTTAATTACTATGTATTGTTTACATATATATATAAACCGTACTATTCAATTCAATTCAAGTTAAATATATTGTTTAGTCTAAGATTTGAAATGCTTTAAAATAGAACTTCAACAGTTAATGATTTATATTTGTGAAACAATATTTAATTCCTTTTTTATCATTTGAAACTTATATTAGTTTTTAAAAGTTAGATGTAATTCGGGCGGAATTTTAAATTCCAAAAAATGCTTTAAGGGAGGTTGAAAAATCAAAGCAAACTAATCTGAATAAATTATTTAAATGAGAATAATTATTTGTTTATTCTTCTTAAAAATTACAAGTTATTAAAACTTTATAGTTAAAGTATTTCATTTTTAATATTCAAGTCAAAAGCTTTACGTATGCTGAAATGACATAAAAACATCTAAAAGCATTATTTGTTAAATCTTAATTTCCTATTTTGAGCAAATAATAAAATATTTATATGTTTCTTAAATAATTACATTCTAAATCATAATAAAGCTGATAAAAAATTGAAATAACTTGCTTATTTAATCTGGGAATAGCTTTTTTTATTTTATTAGTGATCTCAGAATAATTCTTCCTAATTTTATTTCATTTTGAATATTAAAGATATTTCAGCTATGTCTGTGTTACGTAAATATGTGTTTTACAGAAATTAGCAAAAAGAAATTACTTCGGGGGGAGAGAGTAAAGGAAAAAACGTGTACTAAATGAATATGTAGCATAACTCCTTTACAATGAAATAATTAATTCCCATTCTGGCTGTGATAATATTCAAAAGGATGACATTGTCTCAAAATACTATATTAATATTTTACAGATTTTGAAAGCTTTATACTTCATAGGATATTTCGTATTTTCTTATTAAAAAAGTATAATAGATTTCGGTTGTTTAAGGGGTGTCGGAACTCCCTATACCGACAATGTTAAATTGGCCATTTTCGATGCACCTTTTCTCAAACTCTGCTATAGATATACTCTTGAAACTTTTTGTGTAATTAACGTACACCTATCTGATTATACTGAAATGAGCTTTTGAAACATTTTGAATTTTAGACTAATTTATAGAATATTTTATTAGGCATACTAAAGTTTAGCACTTTTCGCAAAAAAATTTATGAAATTTTTTTATCCTAATTTATCACAAAAAGCTCATTTCAGTAAATATTAGAAAATATAATAAATAGGCTATAAACATTTTAGGTACCTGGGAGCAGTAGTTCCTGAGAAAAAGTACATCGAGTATAAAAAAATCACGTTTTTAGGTAAAATTCTTCATTTATCAAAGCATTAGATGATAAAATAAAACTAGATTAGATGATAAAATAAAACTAGATGATAAAATAAAACTAGAAGTTCTAATTTTCATAGAGATTAAAGTATAGTATTTTTAGAAAGCTAAAAGTATAGACAATTTGAAAATGGAAAAATCCCAAATCAATATTTTTTGAAGATTTTTGGCTTTCAACACCCCTTAA